>PVKC010046430.1:0-11237 GCA_004027635.1 Crocidura indochinensis
TGGCGAAAAAAAAAAAAAAAAAAGAAATTATTTTACTGAGTGAAATAAGTCAAAGGGAGAGAGATAGACACAGAATAGTCTCATTCATCTACGGGATTTAAGAAAAATAAAAAACATTGTAATAATACCCAGAGACAATAGAGATGACGACTGTAAGGACAAGCCCAGAATATGAAGCTTATGACAGAGTGGTGAGTTCAGATAACTACACTAACAACTATCATGACAATGACAATGAGTGAGAGTAGAGTGTCTGTCTCCAATACAGGCAGGGGATGGTGAAGGAGTGAAATGGGGGCATTGGTGGTAAGAAGGTTGCACTGCTGAAGGGGAGTGTTAATTTTTATAACTGAAAGCCAACTACAAACATGTTTGTAATCATGGTGCTTAAATAAAGATATTAAAAATAAAAAATAAACAAAAAATAAATTTAGTTTCTTTATTTTAAAAACCATGGTTTACAAAGTTGTTCATAATGCAGTTATTTTTTTTACATTTTTATTGTGGGAAAAGTGAGATACAAATATTTCACAGTAAATATTTTAGGCAGTAGTGACAATGAGTGAGGGGCATTCCTACTACCAGTGTTGTCCTCCTTCCATCCCTGTTCCCAGCATGCATCCCACATCTCCCTCTTCCCCCCACCCCCTTAATGCTAGAGGAACTGTTTCCCACTTGTACAACTTGTTGTCTATTGGGTATCGATCCCACTGTTGTTGACTTTGGATTTGTTATTCAAGTTTGATCATTTTTTATTTCCACCTAATGAACATATGACTGTCTTGTCCTGATACCAAAAAAGAGAAAACTAGGAGGAGTCCATCTAGATGTTATAAATATTTATTTAGAAGAAGGAAGGCAAAAAGGAAGAAAAAAGGTAACAAGCAACACAAAAACAAAAAACAATAAGGGAGTAACAGCAAAATTATAAAAAGAATAAACCAAAAATGAAAACCAGCTATAGTAAGAAAACAAAACAAAGAACACCAACAACAAAAACTAAAACTAAAACTAAATAAATAAACTAAAAAAATAAACTTAAATAAATGTCCTATGTGCATTAGAGAAGAATGTTTATTCAGTCTTTTTAAGGTGAAAAGCCCAGTATATACCATATATATCTAGTATACATTTCTCTTCCATTTCTTCTTTCAAGTCAATTATTTCCTTATTGTGGTTTAGTATAATTGATCTATTAAGAGTTGCCAAAGTAGTATTGAAGTCTACAACTACTATTATGTTGCTGTCAATGTCTTTCTTCATTCTATTAGCAGTTAAGTATTTTGCTGGCCCCTCATCACATGCATATATGTTTAGGGTCTGAGTTATTCCTGATATATATCCCTTATTAATAAGAAATGACCTTCACTGTCTCTTATAACCCTTAAAGCCTCAAGTCTGCATTGTCTGATATCAGTATGAGCACAATGACCTTTTTGAAGAGGTTATTTGCTTAAAGAATTGTATTCCATCTTTCACTCTTTCACTTTGAGTCTGTTCACTGACTGTTCAGATGTGTTTCTTGAAGGCAGTAGGATATTGGGTTCAATTTTCTAATATTCACTGCTGCTCTTTGATTCTTTTTTTTTTTTTTTTGCCTTTTGGGTTACACCAACAGTGCTCAGGTGTTACTCCTGGCTCTCGCTCAGAAATTGCTCCTGGCAGACTCGGGGGACTTTATGGGTGCTGGGATTCGAACCAATGACCTTCTGCATGAAAGGCAAACGCCTTACTTCCATGCTATCTCTCCGGCCTCTGCTCTTTGATTCTTTTTTTCCCTGTCCCCGCTCTTTGATTCTTAATTGGTGTATTAGTCCATTAATATTGAGAGAGATTATTGGCATGAAATTTTGGGCTATATTTCTGCAGAAGTAGGCAACTTTGTGGGATTTGTCTTGTCTTGATATAATCCCCATAATTCTTATAAAGATGATTTTGAATCTGTGAATTACCTGAGCTGTTGTTTATCAGTGAAGCTGAGTAGCATTTCTTCCAATTTTAATGAGAGTCTGCTGCATGATGTTTTCTTTTTTTTTTTTGGTTTTTGGGTCACACCCGGCAGTGCTCAGGGGTTACTCCTGGCTCCATGCTCAGAAATTGCTCCTGGCAGGCACGGGGGACCATATGGGGCACCAGGATTCGAACCGATGACCTTTTGCATGAAAGGCAAACACCTTACCTCCATGCTATCTCCCGGGCCCCGCATGATGTTTTCTTGATTAAGCATTCATTTTTGTTTTCTTTCACTATAACCCACCTGTCTTTGGGCTTGGATAAATCTGCTGTGAATCTGTTGATTTATCCTTTGATATAGATGTTGTAAATTTTAATGATGTCCTTTGTATGTGATTTTCTTTTTCTATCTTGCTGTTTTCAGTTATTTTTATGATTTTCATCATTCTGAATAGAATATATCTTGGAGAACTTTAATTTGGATCTCGTTTAACTGACCCCCAGGATGTATTTGCATGCTCTCACCAAGTCTTGGAAATTCTCAGCAGTTATCTCTTTGACTATTGCTTCTTCATAAGACTTGTCTTTCTGGCCCTCTGGAACCCCACTATTTTTTGCTGTTCCTATTTAATTCATCTCAAAGTTCTCTTAACAGCTCTTCATTTATTTTCAGGCTTTTTTTTCCCCAGCACCTACATACCGGTATTGTATCATAATCCCAGTAACCTCATATCCTGATAGTTAATGATCTTGTCCTTGCACTTCTCACTCTCATATTTTAATATCTTTGTAAAATAAGTTTCTTTTGTTTATTGACAACAGCAACTGTTCGTGGTAGGCATAGAAAATTACTGTTTTTTTTTGTTTCTGTGTCTTATGGCCATGAGGATCAAACCCATAACCTCATACCTGTAATGCATGCACTTTATCAATGAACTGTATCCACAATACTGACTTCAATACCTTATATTTCACTTAATGAAATAATATAAAGTTTGTAAACTTATAGTTAGAGGTTTTGTAAATTATACTTGAAAGGATTGATAAGAAAAGGCCTTTCTCACTCAACCCATCCTTCTAGAAGTAAGCAGTATTTTTCACTTCTGTTGCCACAAATGATTTTACATTGATTGAACTTTATTGATTGAACTCTTGATGCCTCTCTTCTTTTACTCTGTAAACTGTGTGAGACATTTATTAAATTATTTCCTAGTATGAGTGTTTAGGGGTTTTTACTGCTATATAGTATTCCAGGGCATAATTATAACTCCATTTATATGTTTTATCATTGATATACCTTTGAATTGTTTCAATATTACTTTAATATATTATGAATGAAGTTCATATTCCCATTCTTGTTCAGATAAGTGATAAATCTGGTGTAAATCTGGTGATAAATCTGGGTGAATATTCAATAGTAGGATTTTTGTGCAATTTGGTAAATACCTGTTTATTGATTGTTTGGTTTGACTTGTATGTGTGTATGTGTGTGTGTTTGGGGCATACCCAGTGATGCTCAGTGATTACTTCTGTACTCAGGAATTGTAAAGACCATATAGAATTCTGGGTATTGAACCTGGTCAGCTGCATGCAACCCCTGCTGCTGTTTTATTCCTTTATCTATCTATGTTTAACTTTATAAGAAACTTTCAAATTATTCTTGTAAACTGTCAGTATACTTACCAGTATTGTATCATAATTCCAATAACCTCATATCCTTACTAGTACCTGACAGTTAATGATCTTTCATTTTAACCATTTTGGTGGATTCATTATGACCTCAAATATGTGTTTTTTCAGTTTTAACCTTTTGGGAAAAGGTGTACTTAATATAATGCTTGAAGAACCATAGAGTACTAGAGTCAAAGCTGGGACTCAAGTATGAAAAGTTTATGTTCCAGCCCTTTGAGACATCACATTGTTCAAATGTTCATATTATTTGGACTAATATTTCCACTTGGGAGATATTTTCCTAAGTTCATAATCTTAAATCCACAAAAAATAAATTGGTACACACACTATATGCTGTGTACATTTTTGTGGCATAAGTTGTAATATTGAAATGTGGGAAATGACCTAAATATCAGTAGTATATGATACAGTCAAAACAATGAAAAATAGAAATATTCTAAATTATAAAAAAGCAAGATATGAGATTGTATATATAGCATGGAACCAGCTATAGAAAAAATATATATATTATAGTAGACTGGCTGGTCTAGAGAGATAGGAGTTAAAGTACTTCCCTTGAAAAAGCATGTCATGCTTCAATTTCTGAGCAAAGAGTAGGCTCTAATTATGGCCAAATGTTACCCAATTCTCTTTTCCTCTAAAAATAAAATAGACTGGAATGCTTTAGTTTTTTTAAAATGGCTTCTTTTATATCTTTGGTAGGCATTATAATTTCCCCTTATTATTTTGTATTTGGGGTAATAATTATGTGAACATTTTATAGCATAAAATATAAACTATGTTTATAGTAATAATTTTAAATTATACACATTTGGCTAGGGATATGTCAGTGGTAGAATACATACTTCCCATGTGTGATGTCCTGATACTAGCCATAGCACAAAAACACATTACCACCAGCAGTGCTTGGAAACTACTTCCAGCATAGATGTCATTCCTAGTATGCTCTAAGAATCATGTTGTTTTGTAGATCAGTTTCAGATAGAAACTGATAGACTGAGCATATGGTCCAAGAATTTGAGCCATCTCACTACCCCCCCACATTTAGTTATATTTTATATACATTTAAAGCTTGATTTTTATTGAACAAACAGACATTTACAATAGTTTCAAAATTATTGAAATTTTAGTAGAAATATCCATAATTTTGATCATTCAAGTTATAAAATTTTGGAGTTTTTGCTTGCTTCTTTTAGTGTTGGGATAAAGTCAATAGGACATGTGAATGAGGCACATGCTCTATCATTAAGCTACATTCCTAACCTTATATAAGTTAAAATACAATAACTAGAATTTTCTCTATATATAAATTATACAAGTGAAATGAATTGCAGTATCACCTAAGAGCAGCAATATAATTACTACATTCAAAGAAATTGACATCTAATGTTGACATAATCTGCTGGTAATAAAATTAAGGAATAATTTATTTATTCATGCAATAAATTCATTATGACAGTCCTATGAAAAGTCAAAACAATGGAGCCTTATTCAAAGTGTAGTAAAGTATAATTTAAGTTTTCCATAAGGGTTAAAGTATGTACCTTGCATTCAATCAACCCCGATTCCATTCTTGACACCTTAGTTACCTCAAGTATAAAGCCTGTGTTACCCCAGAACACTGCCATTTGTGGCCCACTCACCAGCTAAAAGAGAAAGGACCAATGAAGTAAAATGTATCTCTGACTGAGTTGTTTTCAGGACAACACATCTGAAGTTACAAATACATTATACTTAATTAATCATAAGTCATTATCAAGAATTTTGTAGACCACTATACTACTTACAGATTATAGTGGTAAATGAATGAACTTCTCAGAAGTAATGATGAATTGTTTTCAGATTTTTCATTTTTCAAGTACACCCAAATAAATCAGTAGATCAAATGGTTAAGAAGCTACCAAAAGTGGCAGAAACACCACTGTAGTTCTGTAGATCTGTGTGATCATTTAATGCATTTTATGTAGGTATGTAAATTAGGTCAAATTCGATCTGTGTGATCATTTAGTGGATTTTATCTGGACACATAACTGTCTTATTTTTAAAGTTAATATTTTTTTGTTTGCTTGTTTTTTTGGTTCACACCCGGCAGCACTCAGGGGTTACTCCTGGCTCTATGCTCAGAAATCACTCCTGGCAGACTCGGGGACCATATGGGATGCTGGGATTCAAACCACCATCCCTCTGCATGCAAGGCAATCACCTTACTTCCATGCTATCTCTCTGGCCACTAACGTTAATATTTTAAAAAGTTACAGAGTTTATGTTAAACTTACTTATTCCTTTTCTGCAACATAAAAACTTGCTCTCTTGGATTTCTTTAAATGTTTGATTTCTGCTACTATTTTGACTTTCAAATTATAAATTGCATGAAAAATATACTACTGTTTCTTCTTCTGAACATTAATGTTCTGACATCCAGTCCAGGACAGAAGATAAAATAGAACGCTTCAAGAAAGCAGTTGAGTACTATTCAATCACAACCAAACTATCTTCACTGCCAGTGGGTCCCACCTCTTTTCTAGGTAAGGACTAAATTAGCCCCCCAGGAAATCCTAGGCTGAAATGTAGTTACATGATTATCACAAGCTCCTCCCAGTCATTCTTATTCAATAGGCATTCTCCTTTTAAAGCTTATGTAGTAAAAGATGTGACATGTGATAGAGCCCTAATTTAATGAATTTACAGATGGAATCCAATGCTATTTCCTTTTGTGGCCTGATATATGTAAAATTGCCCTCTGGAGCCATGAGTGAGTTTTAATTCCACCTTCTGTTACTTACTAGATGTGTAATCTTGGCAAGTTACATTTTGTGAAATGTGGTTCATAATACCTACTTTATGAGATTGTTATTATAGGTAAAATTTATGTTGGATTCCTGGCATGGCACAATATGGCTATTTCATAAATTATGACTGATTTTAATAATAATTAATTTTTTTTTGGTTTTTGGGTCACACCCGGCAGCGCTCAGGGGTTACTCCTGGCTCCATGCTCAGAAATTGCTCCTGGCAGGCACGGGGGACCATATGGGGCACTGGGATTCGAACCGATGACCTTTTGCATGAAAGGCAAACGCCTTACCTCCATGCTATCTTCCGGGCCCCAATAATAATTAATTTAATATGTGCTTAAAATAATTTAACATGGGTAACATGGTAAAATTACTAAAATTAGCTAAAGTATCATTCTTTATTTTGGCTTCAGGTTTTCGGAATAATAGACTTGGAAATCCTTCCATTCCACAAAATCAAATGGGAACTATCCCTGCTGAAAAGCCAGCAGTGAGTATCTTATGAGAGGCCTGAAACTATTTGTTACTATTAGAATCAGGGTTAAGATGATTCTGTGTTGCCAGAATATCGGTGCTGTATATACCTATGCCATGGTCTCAACCTGATACTTATATACTATTAAAAGAGAATATCCAAATTGTAACTGCTAGAGCATTGGAAAGGTATTATCTAGGTATTAGAAAGTAGGTCCATGTCCCTGCTTCTGGAAGATCCTGTCTATGTCCCTTTAAGAATTTTTGTTATTCTCAAAATAATACTACTTGTGAGGGAACTAATTTGGTGTCTGTTAAAGTGCTTAATAATTTTTCTGTTTTATTCTTTAGTTCTCTCACCACCTGTCCCAGAAAATGAAATACTCTCCAACATTTCCAGTGGGACCCAGCTCTTCTCTACTGTTATCCCCTCAAGTGTTGGATGAACCTCAGACTTTTTCTGAGGATCCTGTGCTACAGGACAGCTCCTTTGCAAATTGGGCTGTTTCCTATGATTCCTCTGCATCTCAGTTTCCCAATTATATAACTTCCAAAGCCTCGCCTTCTTTGGGACCAGACTCTTCTCACTCTTCTTCCTCTGATGGTGATGAGCCAAATGGAACCAGTTCTGAGTAAGTATTTGTATAACCACCCAAGGGAACAACTTTCAGAAACATTTATATTTGTCTGCTGGAAACCTGGGAAGGAGCATTGGAGAACAGTATATTCATGGCTTTTCTCTGCATTTCCCATCTCTGAGAGAAGTAAGAAAACTATACTGAACCACGTTATGTTCATTTTGACCCTGTATGGATGATAAACCAAAAGACAGCTTAGCATCTGATTAAAGAAGCCTTGGTATGGGAATATACTGATATGGGTATAAAATGACTATCATTTCTTAGTTTATCATGCATTGCAAGAGGAATGCAAAATTAAAAACAGTAAGAATTTACAGAATTGAAATATTGAAACAGTTTAGTAGACAATTATATTAATAACTAAGAAATAATCTGAGGGTTCAAAGAGTAGTGTTTTATTTAACTTTTAAAGGAAAAACAGGTTTATTCAGAAGTACTGAGGAAGGAGCGGGAGAAGATAAGAGAGTACTGGGCTCAAGGGACACTGCACAATTCTTTTTTTCTTCCTTTTTAAACTAAAAATAATTTCAATATTACAAATATGTTTGCAGTTGGGCCTCAATCATAAAATGAAGAGCCCTCTTTACCTGTGCAACATTACCAGCATCAATGCTCACCATCTCTCTCATACCCAACCCCCTGCCTGTATTCGAGATAGGCATTCTACTTCTGTCATTTCTAGTCTAGTGCCATAATAGCTTTTAATGTAGTTATATCTCTAACTGCACTCGCCACCCTTTGTGGCAAGCTTCATATCATGAGCTGGTCCTTTCAGCCTTCATGTCTATTGACTCTGGGTATTATTACAATAATGTCTTTTATTTTTTTAAATTGATAAGTAAGTGGGACAACTTTGTCTATATCTCTCCATTTGACATATTTCACTCAGCATATAATAGTTTCCATGCCCATCCGTGTATAGGAAAAGTTATGATTTCATTTTCTTGACAGCTACATAGTATTTTATTGTGTATATGCATCAAACTTTCTTTAGTCATTTATCTGTTGAAGGGAATCTTGGTTGTTTCCAGAGCTTAGATATTGTAAGTAGTGTTGCAAAGAATATAGGTGTGAGGAAGGCATTTTGTATTGTATTTTCGTGTTCCTAGGATATGTTCCTAGAAGTTGTATAGCTGCATCATATCGAAGCTCAATTTTCAGTTTTTTGAGGAATCTCCAAATTGTTTTTTCATAAAGGCTGGACTAGATGGCATTCCCAACAACAGTGAATAAGAGTTACATTCTACCCAAAAACCTGCAAGCACTTATTGTTTTTATATTTTGTGATGTGTGCCAGTCTCTGTGGCATGAGATGGTACTTCATTGTTGTTTTGATTTCCATCTTCCTGGTGATTAGTGATGTGGAACGTTTGTCCATGTGCCTTTTGACCATTTGTAGTTTCTTTGAGGAATTGTCTGTTCATTTCTTCTTTCCATTTATTGATAGGGTTAGATATTTTTTCATGTTAAGTTCTGTCAGTACCTTGAATTTCTTTGATATTAGCCCTTATTTGATGGATATTGGGTGAATAGTTCCTCCCATTCTGTGGGAGGCCTTATCTTTGAGATGCAGAAGTGTCTCAGATTAATGTAGCCCCATCGGTTTATCTTCGCTTCCAGTTGTTTGGACAGTGCTGTTTTCTACTTGAAGATGTCTTTAGTATCAATGTCATGGAGTGTTTTACCTACATGTTGTTCTATATACCTTATGGTTTCAGGCCTGATACCAAGGTCTTTAATCCATTTGTGTTTGACCTTTGTGCATGGTATTAGATGGAGGTCTGAGTTTGCTGTTTTGAATGTGGCTGACCAGTTGTCCCAACACCACTTGTTGAAGGGGTTTTCCTTGCTCCATTTTGCATTTATTGTCACTTTATCAAAAAGTAATTGATTTTTATGTCTGTGGAATATTCTCTGACTACTCAAGTTTATTCCACACTATGTTGAATAGGAGTGGTGAGAGATGGCAACCTTGTCTCATATTTCAGAGGAAAGGCCTTTCATTTATCTCCATTGAGAATAGTATTTGCAATTGGCTTGTGGTAGATGGCCTTGACTATATTGAGAAACTTTCCTTCCATTCCTATCTTCTTGAGAGTTTTTTTTATCACAAATGGGTGTTGGACCTTACCTAATGATTTCTCTGCAACTATTGATATAATCATATGGTTTTAATTTTTCTTTTTATTGATATGGTGTATTATTTTGATTGGTTTGCATATGTTGAACCATCCTTCCATTCCTGGAATGTAACCTAATTGGTTATGTTGTATGACCTTCTTGATGAGACATTGGTTCCTTTGGCAGAATTTTGTTGAGGATCTTTGTATCTGTATTCATCAGGGATATTGGTCTGTAGTTTAAATAGGGAGTCTTTGACTTGGATTGTTTTCCTTCAACCTTTGATTTTGAGATTATATTTGTTCTGGCTATTAAGATGTGTTTCTTGAAAGCAGTATGTTAGATTCCACTTTTTTTCCATTTTGTTACTCTATATCTCTTAACTGGTGTACTTATTCCATTGATGTTGAGAGATAATTGTTATGAGATTTAGTGTCATCTTTGTGTAGAAGTTTCATTGTGTCTGTTGGTCTGTCTTGTCCTAAATTAGACATTTCAGTTTTTCTTTTAAGACTGGTTTGAATCTGTAAAGTTTCTGAGCTGTTGTTTATTTCTGATGCTGTGTATACTTCCTTCAAACCTGAAATTTTGAGTCTGGCTGGGAGCAGTATTCTTGGCGAAGAAGCAATCATTTCATTGAGTCTTGTCACTATATCCCACCACTGTCTTTGGATTTGAAGGTTTTTTTGTGATAGGTTTGCTATAAATATTAGGTATATTCTCTTGAATATAAGTTACCTTTTTATCTTGCTGCATTCAGTATTCTATTTTTATCTGTGGAATTTGTCCTTGTGACTAAGATGTGCTTTGGGATGCTTTTATTCAGATCTCTTTTAGCAAGTAGTCTTCAGGCATCCAGGATTTTAGCTCTGGGAGTTTCTCTCTTAGTACATGTCTCAGAGTTATAGTATGAAACTATACATCTCAGAAAGGGAGATGCAGGCAATGTGTGCTCAGGTATCATGCACTCAGGCAACACATGTGCACAGAATATTGTTTTATATTAGCTTCTTCATCCTTAGTGTATTCTTGCAAAGATATTATAGATTATTCCTTAGAAATGGGGTTTGAAGTTTAAGTTATACTTTTTTTGTTTGGGGCTTTATTCAGGGTGCTTGAATCTTATCCTACCTCAGTATTCAACAATTGTTCCTGGCATTGTTTGGAGGACCATCTGGTGCTGGGAAAAAAACCCAGGCTCCTTGCATAACATGCATGTTTTCCATCCCATTAGCTATCAGCTTGCACATCTATTAAATTTATTTTCTTAGATTATAAGCACACTCTAAATGTACTCATTTGTGCATATGTAATAGCTTATATTCTCTTCTGTGTTTGCATGAAAGTTCAATCCACATTTAAGATATGTGTTTTAGGCCTGGGAGATAGCATGGAGGTAAGGCGTTTGCCTTTCATGCAAAAGGTCATCGGTTCGAATCCCAGTGCCCCATATGGTCCCCCGTGCCTGCCAGGAGCAATTTCTGAGCATGGAGCCAGGAGTAACCCCTGAGCACTGCCGGGTGTGACCCAAAAACCAAAAAAAAAAAAAAAAAAAATAAGA
>PVKC010046431.1:0-11328 GCA_004027635.1 Crocidura indochinensis
ATGTACATGGAATCTATCATGCTCAGTGAAATAAGTCAGAGAGAGAGAGAAAAACACAGAATGGTATCACTCATCTATGGGTTTTAAGGAGAATGAAAGACATTCCTGCAATAATAATAATTTGCAGACACAAAAGAGAAAGGAGCTGGAAGTTCCAGCTCACCCCAGGAAGCTCACCACAAAAAGTGGTGAGCTTAGTGTAATAACTGCATTTTGAACTGTCCTAAAAATGAGAACCTATGAGGGAAATGGAGAGCCTGTCCAGAGCACAGGCGGGGGGTGGTTGGGGAGGAGGGAGATTTGGGACAATGGTGATGGGAACGTTACACTGGTGATGGGTGGTGTTCTATACATGACTGAAATCCAAACACAACTATGTATGTAATCAAGGTGTTAAAATAAAAAAAATTTAAAAAAAAATTAAAAAAAATAAAACAATGATCCTATCCTCAAATGGGGTGAGGAGATAAACACACACTTCCCCAAAGAAAATATGCAAATGGGCTATAGACATTTAAATAAGTGTTCATCATTTATGATTAGGGAAACACAAATCAAAACAACAATGTGTCCTTGAGAATGGCACATATCAAAAAATCTGAAAACAGGGCCAGAGTAAGTAGGGTGATTGCCTTACACACAGCTGACCTGATATCCCATATAATTCTCTATCTCCCATCAGGAGTGATTCCTGAGTGCAGAGCCAGGGATAAACCCTGAGCACTGCTAAGGTTAGTTCAAAAAATAATTAATAAAAGTGTGGGAATAGTCAGTGTTGTCTGTTGTTGGTGGGAATGTTATCTAATTCTATGGAAAGAACTACACAAAAAATAGGAGTAGAGGTGCCAGAGTGATAGCACAGCAGATAGGGTGTTTGCCTTGCACAAAATCCAGCTGAGTTTGATCCCCAGTATTCCTATATGGTAAACCAGCCTGCCAGCAGTGATTTTTGAGCAAAGAGCTAGGAGTAATCTCTGAGCACCTCAGGTGTGTCCCCAAAAAAACAAACAAAAAGAAAAGTGGAGTTGAACTGTCATACAACTCAGCCTTACCACTTCTTGGCATCTATACCCATAACATAAGAACATTCATTTTAAAGATACATAAGTAGGTGTCTGTTCATTGCCACACTTAGTACAGTAACCAGTATATGGAGAAATCCAAATACCCAACTATGGGTGAATGGATCAAGAAGTTGTTATATAAAAATAAATAAATATATATATATATATATATATACACACACATACATACATACATACTAGAAAACTCTGCATCTCTAAAAAAGAACAAAAGCATGCAAATCTGTTTTGTTTCTTTATTTACCATGGTCAATAAAATTTGAGCAGTTCATTTTCCTACCCCTCCATATCCTAGCGAGGGAACTTGAAGAAGCATGTCACCAAGTGGAACATGAGAGTGAAGATGGTCAAGCAGACAGCAGAACCAGGTCAGAAGAGATAGCACATCGGTAGGGTGTTTGCCTTGCAAGCAGTCAACCTACAATGGAAGGTGGTTCGAATCCCGGCATCCCATAAGGTCCCCTGAGAAAGCCAGGAGATATTTCTAAGTGCAGATCCAGGAGTAACCCCTGAAAGAGGCTAGGTGTGACCCAAAAACCATATAAATAAATAAGACAGAACCAAAAGACAAAGAGTAGCTGGCTTCTCTTGGAAGCTTGGGCCTTCTCACTATAGCCTGCACTATCGCTAGACTTTTCCATTTCATGAGCCAGAAAATTTCCTGCATGTAAGACCATTTGAATCCAGTTTTCCATCACTTGCTACAGAGAGAATCTTATCTGATGCAGCAGAAATTAATAGAATTCTCTTTGAAAGGAAACAATTGTCCTTAGGCACATTGTCATAGTAACTTAAAACCAGAGAAGTTTGACACATTCAACAGAGTAGAGCGCCAGGAAACTTGAAGGCCCAATAAAAGTTGGCCTGCAACTTCTTAGAGCTCTAGTTCATAAATTGAATCTACTCCTCCAACTCTTTTCATAATTTATAACACCATTGAAAGCAGTTGTCTGAGAAGATGTCTTAATGTGATCTGACTGCTCTAACAAAATACCGCAGACTGGGTGACTTGTAAATAAAAGATAACTATTTCTTACAGTTCTGTATCATGGAAGTCAAAGGTCTAGCCAAAGGCCAATATAACCAGGACTCAGTGAAAGTTCTCTTCCAAGTTAGGCTTGCAACTTCCTGCTGTGAACTCAAAGAGTCAAAGGGTCAAGCTAGCTCTGTAGAGTCACTATAAAAGGACACTGATCCTTTATTTAGCACCACAAATACCTGCATCTACCATCCCATCTACCATCGAACCACTGTCCATCCCAGGTTGGCTGCTTACAAGGCAAATGCCCTACTGCTGTGCTATCTCTCCTGCCCTGGTTCTGCCTTCTGCTTGACCATCGTCACTCTCATATTCCAGTTGGTGGCATGCTTCTTCAAGTTCCCTTGCTAGAATATGAAGGGGTTGGGGAATGAACTTCTGCTCAATTTTATTGACCATGGCAAATAGGGCTTAGGTTTCCAGGAGATAAATTGAACAAAAAAATTTGCCCCGGAGCTGTGGTGCAGGCAATAGGGCATTTGCCTTGCACAAATTAACCTAGGACATACCATGGTTCTATTGCCCACTATAGTATCCCATATGGTCCCCCAAACCAGGACGGATTTCTGAGAGGAGTAACCCCTGAACATCACCAGGTGTGGCCCAAAATCAAAACAAAACAAAAATTTCACCCCATTCAGCAATATATATATATATATATATATATATATATATATATATATATATATACACACATATATATACATATATATAAACCCAACTACAAACATGGTTCTTAAATAAAGATATTATTTTAAAAAATTAAAAAAAAAAAGAATTTACCTCATCATGAACGAATTTTGCTCTTCCTGCATATAAGTATTTGTTTATTGAAAAAAATTGCCAACTTATCGATCACTTCCAATGAGCTTGACAGGTCTGTGATATACATAGAAAACCCTTAGGTTTTGCAAAACTCTATCACACAAAGGAACCTTGGCTTTCCTCCTGTTCTTGTCAATAAAGTTTTATTGAAACAGTCACACTCATTCATTTACATACTATAATTGCTTTCCCATCCAATGGCAGAGTAGTTTCTACAAACATCATTTGGTTTGCAAAGCCAAAAATGTGTACTATTTACAAGTTTGCAGAAAAAAAATTTGCCACCTCTGCTCTAGGCTATTCAACACAACCAGAACAACTAATAAATTCACTTCCCTGAAAGGCTAGAGGGATGCATACATCACCCACTTTTGTATAATACAGTTTTAAATATTAAATTACTGGCCTTAAAAATAAGCATGGGGTGGGGGGCAGAGAGATAGCATGGAGATAGGGCATTTGCCTTTCATGCAGAAGGTTAGAATCCCGGCATCCCTGAGCCTGCCAGGAGCGATTTCCGAGCTGGTAACCCCTGAGCATGACTGGGTGTCACCAAAAGCCAAAAATAATAATAATAATAATGATAATAATAATAATAATATGGGGAAAGAAAAAGAAAAAGTATTTAAACATACATTCAATAGAATACATGGGGCTGCAACGATAGGGAGTTTGCCTTGCACACAGCCAACCCAGGAGGAACCCTGGTTCAATTCCCAGCATCCCATATGGTCCCCCAAGCCTACCAGGAGCAATTTCTGAGCACAGAACAAGGAGCAAGCCCTGAGCACTGCCAGGTGTGGCCCCCCAAAAGCAAACAAACAAACAAACAAACAAATAAAACTAATGGAATACATTTTTGGCGTACAAAATTGTATGGTACCACAAATGAGACACAGATTTCATGATGAATCCTTAGGATCCTTCCCAGAAATGGGTAAAACTCTACTCAGCTGGTGCCCATGCAAATCTTAAGTATGCAGACAATGACTCATTAACAAAGAAAAGAAATTTGTGTAGGGCTTTATTTTCTCCTCCCATTCTTTCCCGTGGCACAATTTATGTCTCCGAATAATGATCTGATTTCAAGAAACTCTAAGCCTTGTGCTAAAAGAGAAAAGCAAATATTTTTAAATACTAGTAATGCAAAGGCCGAAAGCTTGAAATTAGGTCCCTGAGCTGATTTACTTCTGTAGTGGTCTAGGATGCTTCACAAGTAAACATCGGAGTGAAATATTTCGATTTCATTGTGCTTGTGGGTTTTCTCAAAGTTCTTTTCAGGAGTCTGAGGCATTAACACCATTTTGGTACACATTATTGAACAATAGAGCGGAAATAGCATAGACTGTTGAGCTCAAAAGGCACCTGTGAAATTTTGTTTACTTCCAGTTCAGACAGTATAAAAGAAGGTGTTTTTCTGCTCTATACTGTGGTTTCTTCAACAGTCAATAGAATACTAATATCTGTTGAGGTGTGGGGGGGGGGTGTCTTCCCAATCAATCTCACAAATCTAGGGGACCACACTAATAATTTTATCCAACTGAGCTGGAAGTTAAATGCAATGATCCTAGGATGTAGTATTGCTCAAACTCTCTGGTGTTGGATGTTGCGAGGGTCACCCCAAGAATACATGGTTCTGGGCCCGGAGAGATAGCACAGAGGCGTTTGCCTTGCAAGCAGCCAATGCAGAACCTAAGGTGGTTGGTTCGAATCTCGGTGTTCCATATGGTCCCCTGTGCCTGCCAGGAGTGATTTCTGAGCAGATAAGCCAGAAGTAACCCCTGAGCACTGCCGGGAGTGGCCCAAAAGCCAAAAAAAAAAAAAAAAAAAAAAAAGAATACATGGTTCTGGGAGTGAGAGTATTTCCAGACCCATACTGGGCAATGCCTAGAAACTTCCAGGAATGCAGGTAGAGACACTTGGGAGACCATGTAGCACTGGAGATTGAACTAGTCAGCCTCATGCAGAGCACATCCCTTGACCCCTGGACACCTCCAATCCCGAATTCTTATTTTTCAGTTGTCAGAGAATAGAACAGGTATGTAAAGTCAATAAATCAGATCCAGGTACACAGCTAGTTCTCAATGAGTGTGGCTTTCCTTCCTCTTTTTTTGTTTGTTTGTTTGTCTGTTTTGGGGTCACATCCAGCAATGCTCAGGGGTTACTCCTGGCTCTATGCTCAGAAATCGCTCCTGGCAGGCGCAGGAGACCATATGAGATGCTGGGATTCCAACCACCATCCTTCTGCATGCAAATGTCTTACCTCCATACTATCTCTCCAGCCGCCTTTCCTTCCTCTTTTCCCTTCATCCTTCTAAAGTCGAGGAAACGAAAGTTGATTCTATCTGATAAGAGAATCATAAACTCCTCAGAATTCCTGTTTCCCCTGGGTTCTAGGTCACACGAAATGGAAAAGCTGAGAGAGACAAGGGAATTCCATTGTGTTCTATGTACTGCTATCCCTTAACTCCCCATCCAAGATTAAAGATGAGAATTGGTTGCTATTTCTACATACACAGAATGGTTGAGGAACTGCTAATGGAAACTTGGCCACAAGCACCTTCTGCAAGGCTGTGTGACATGGTTGATTCCAATAGGTAGTCTGCAGAGCAGCCAAAACATATAGTGCCATATACCTCACATACACATCACAAGCAAAGCAGAGGTAAACTTGCTGGTGGCCACCAGGGCTCTGAGGGTCAAAATTGAATCAGGTAAATAATGTGGGACTGATTTAGGAACAGGTTAACTACCCACTACTGCTAGAAGACCCTGATTGAGCTAGTTTGGGCCCTAAACATGAAGGAACAAGAAAAAGCATTCATGGTGGCTGACAGCTTGGGTGGTCAGAGGAGAGGCTAATTTATTTTCATTTTGCCTCCAAGGAATTTGGAAATTAATTAATATTTCCTCTGGGCTTCAGTGTAATGAGTAATTTCAATTTCTCGGCAAGAAATATGCTGCACTCAGAAGCTAAGAAAATGTCGTTTTCATTCTGCTATTATTCTTCAGCATTTTTAATAGCAAACTTTTAGCAGAAAAAGAAATTTACTAGAAAATGTTTCTTTCAAACTTTGGACAGAAATACCTACCCATCATAACCTATAGGGTATGTTCCCTTTGAACATTGTTCATTCTCTTGACTCAGGAGCTCTAAAAATGACAGAAAATTCCAGGAAAATATGCAAGCCACATAACTATGCAAATAATTTCAATATTGACAAATATCCTGAGACTCTCCTCAGAATGCACTGGCCTCTATTCATCCTCAGTTAAGGATTCCTGTCTTAAGGGGCCAGAGAGATAGTATAATGAATTGGGAAGGTGCATTCCTTGTACACAGACAATATAAGGTCCATCCCCAGCAACCCATATGGTCTCCCAAATCCAACCAGGAGTGATTTCTTTACACAGAGCTAAGATTAAGTCCTAAGCCCCATCAGGTATGGTCCAAATTTATAAAAATAAAAAAGTTCTTGTACAAAATCTATTAAACAGAAAAGAAAACATTTTTAGTAATGAAGGGCTTGCCTGCATTGGTCCATGATTAATTCTTTTGTCCTACACTTTCAGCTTCAGGGACATTAGAATCACTTTGGTACTTGTCGCAGCTGGTAAGGAGATTAAACCCAAGACTCCCCACTCACTCTGGATATTGTAAGTCTTGGAGCCATTTCTAGGTTTCTTCTCATCATATCAAACATTTACATTAGTCAAAGTCATTTGCCTGGTCCTACAAAGACCTCTTTCTTAGCTTACCAGTCAAACCTTTATATAAAAATGTTTTTATTTAGAATTCCTTGGGACTTTAGATATAACACTGTAGAAATGTGGCCTACCAGACTCCAAAATAATCCTAAAACAAAATGACAAAGCACAAAGACCACAGCATAAAGCAGGCAGATATGCCAATTGATTTACTCAACAAAAAGTATTGCCTGCCTATTACTTGACACTATTTGAGGGCTCCAAGGATACTAAGTGAGTGAGACAGCTATGATATCTGTCTATAGGGCTTGCATCCAGGTTCAAAATTTAGCTCTGCCTTGTTATCTAAATTTTACAAAAGTCCATTTTTGCAATTAAAAAAAATTATGATTTACATCTTGCAAGGAGTGGCAAATAGTATTCTAAATAATAATGCCAAAATACTCTCAAACAATGTACATTTAAACAGTATCCATTATTATTACTAGCAAGAAAAATATAACTGTTTTTCAGGTTATATATCACTGATGAGAGATTTACAAAATTCCTGCTCTTACTGCAGAAATTGTTGACCAAAGATTTCCAAAGACACTGTGGAGAATGCCAAAGAGAACTGGGTTTAATTCTCCCATTTCCATAATGAAATTTTATTAATAATAACTGGTCAATGTTGAATTGTATCTTATTTATGATTGTCCTTCAGTCATCAGTGCCCCTTTTGTTTTTAAAATATAATATATTTTAATTTTATTTTCATTCTTTATTGGCATTGTTAGTCTTTATTTTAACTCATATAGGTGGTGCCGGGGATAGAAACAGGACCTTGTACTTAGTAGGTATAAAATGTTTTCTACCATTGAGCCCTGTTACCAGACCCTACACCTGTCATTTCCCTCTCTTCTAAGTCATCAGTGACTTAGTCGCTATATTTTTTGTACAAAATTCACTTTAATCAAGTGGTTCACTGCTGATACTTCAATGTAATCTCTCCATTACTGAAACAGTCTATGCCTAAAAGTAGATTTTAATGCTCCATGCTCTATCATCCCACCTGATATATTTCCTTGAAATGAAAAACATAAAAACCTACAGAGCCAAAGGATATAAATCTTACTGCCAGGAAATGATAATATCTTGGTTACAGGAAGTAAGTTTGCCTGATATCTCTAACAATGCCAGCTACCACATTAGGATTGTGTTCCACTCTGTGAAATACGTTTTAAAATCAATCTTAATATGCTATAGAACGAATTCCAACTCCTACCCAGATAATTTCTAGGCGTTTTATATTGTAAGGAACACTAAGACTACAACATGTAGTGATAAGGACAAAATCAGTCAAAGATAAGGATAACCAGAGCACCCATGAGGGATTTAGTAACTCTAATAACAACAAAAATATATAGAATCTGAAGAATGAGCAAGCACAAGATTCGATTGTCCTGCAAGGTCAGAAAAATCATATCAGGAAGTCAGACAGAGATGGGACTACCAATCATTTAGAAATGTCAAAATGGAACCATGAATCTTTTTTCTAAGCCAACATTGGAACAGTGATCCCTGTAGACTACTCAGAAAATTGCAGGTCTAAACACTGAAAGTGGTGAATTTTCAGGGTGATCCATTTTAGAGAAAGTCATAAAAAGCTTATTATTTCCACAAGCACCTCAGAAGGCATCTTTCAAGCAAGTTGAACAATAGGAGTAGCCCTATAGAGATAGCCCTATACAATGCATACATCATTCATGCAATGTATGATGATGTCTCCACTACACAGTAACCACAGCTCTGCTTGCACTAATGAAGCCCGCAGCTCACCTATAAAAGAGTAGGGGAGCACTCTTAGTGATGGATATCAGTCCTACAGGCAATAACTGCTCCTTCTTGAGACACTTAAAAGATATGTCAACTTACATTTCATACTTACAAATTTCCTACTTACATATAAGAAAAATATAAAATGTCACAGCTACAAGCACTATAATGAAATGTAAAATTAACTTCTGCAAACTTGCAAAATGCTAGAAGATATGGCACTACTGTCTTTAAAGTTCTGAAGGAAAATAATTTACAATCAAAATTTCAATACCCAACTAAACTGAATTAAGAGAGCCTATCAAATAATCAAGAACTCAAAAAATAAAAACCTTCCCACACACATCTTTTTTTTTTTTTTTTTTGGTTTTTGGGTCACACCCAGTAGTGCTCAGGGGTTACTCCTGGCTCCATGCTCAGAAATTGCTCCTGGCAGGCACGGGGGACCATATGGGGCACCGGGATTCGAACCGATGACCTTTTGCATGAAAGGCAAACTTCTTACCTCCAAGCTATCTCCCGGGCCCCCACACACACATCTTAAGTAGTTTAATTTACTCCAATAAAACAAGGGATAAACTCAGAAAAAAAAGAAAGCACAAAATCATGGAAATAGCAGATCTGAAGGCAATAGGAAGAAAAGTATGTTACTTTTCTTTCAAGATAGTTACAAAGAATGGTCTAAACTCAGAGGTACCAGCTGGAGTGTGAAGGAGAGTGTCCTTGGGGAAGGGGACACCGATGAATAGATTTGAGAAGGTGAGATATCCATATGATATTGATCCTTATCATCCATCCATGCATATATAACAGAACTCACAAGAATAATTTTTAAAAAATTGTCTATTAGCTATAAAAAACTGTATATTAGTCCATATGTGTTTAAACCAGAAAGGTTTAAAGAATACAATATTTTGCTAAAAATAAGGAATTGTGTCTTAAGATGGGACTGATTAATTGTGGAATAAAGTTAGAAGACAGGCTGTGACCATAAAAGAAATTGGTATATTTGTGAGAAAGGAACTTCAGGGAAACCCTATGTAGCCAAGTGGAATAGAATCCATGAATTGTTAGAAGAATTTTTATTGTTTGTTGCATGTTTTGAGTTATTTTGTTTTTGTTTTGTGGCCAATCACAGTGGGTGTTCAAGGGTTTACTTCTAGTTTTATGCTCAGGAGACCATATGTTCTGCCAGGGATCCAGCTAGGGTCAGCAGCATGGATGGTCAGTGCTTTAATGCTTTACCATCTCCTTGGCCCTTGTTTATTTGATAGCTTTTGCTTTTTTTAATAAAATTATTTTATTTAAACACTATGGATATGGGACTGGAGTGATAGCACAGCAGTAGGACATTTGCCTTGCATGCAGCTGACCAGGGATAGACCCAACTTGATCTCATTTGGTCCCCTGAGCCTGCCAGGAGGAATTTCTGAACACAGAGACAGGAGCAACTCCAAGCACTGCCGTGTGTGACCCAAAAAATTAAAAATAATATAAACACCATGGATATGAGGTGGTTCATAATACATTTTCCTCCCACAGATACAAAACTATTCATGATTGAGTTTCAATCATGCAATGTACAATACTCTATACCGGGGCCCGGGAGATAGCATGGAGGTAAGGCGTTTGCCTTTCATGCAAAAGGTCATGGGTTCGAATCCCGGTGCCCCATATGGTCCCCCGTGCCTGCCAGGAGCAATTTCTGAGCATGGAGCCAGGAGTAACCCCTGAGCACTGCCGGGTGTGACCCAAACACAAAAAAAAAAAAAAACCAATACCCTATACCAGTCCACATTTCCTGTCACTAATGTCCCCCGTTTCCCTTTCACTCCCCACTGCCTGTTTATGGGGCAGTCAGTTTTCTCTCTGTCTGTCTTTCTCTGTCTTTCTCTCTGTCTCTCTGTTTCCCTCTTTTCCTCCCTTCCTCCCTACCTTTTAGACACTGTGGTTTGCTTTAGTGTACCGAGGAATATCATGCCTATCACTTTATTTCCTTTTAGCACCAGTTCTAGTCCAGAGTGATCATTTCCAACTTTCATTGCCATAGTGGTCCCATCTCTGCTCTATCTGCATTTTACCTCTATTTGTGGGAAGCTTTCTACCATGGAATGGTATTCCAGGCCCATATCTCTATTATCTTTGATATCAGTACCATACTTGATAGTTTTTCTTAATGCAAAATTCAGTTCAGTGTTGAAATTTTGATTATAAATTATTTTCCTCCAGAATTTGAAAGACAAAAGTTAAAAGTCTGTTTTTGTTTTTGAGCCAATTATCTCTCGGTCCCCTAATAAGGTCACTTTTTTTTTTTTTTGGTTTTTGGGCCACACCCAGTGATGCTCAGGGGTTACTCCTGGCTATGTGCTCAGAAGTCGCTCTTGGCTTGGGGGACCATATGGGAAACCAGGGGATCGAACCGTGGTCCGTCCTAGGCTAGCACAGGCAAGGCAGGCACCTTACCTCCAGCGCCACCACCCGGCCCCATAAGGTCACTTCTTAACAAAAGATTATAACTTGTTTAAGTTGTTCATCTAGGAAACAGATTTATCAAAATCACACCATACACTTTATATTAATTTTACCAACAAGTCCTTAATTACTTGAAGTACCTAGTCTGGATTTTAAGGAACAGAATTTAATTAGCAACCATGAAAGTTTTAATGTGATGAGGTCACCTGATAAGAAGATGGCAGATAAAGCTCATGTCTGATAATAACAACCAAACACAACAGCTTAATTTTCTTTTACAGATAAAGTTATTGAGGGGAAAGAAAACAAAGTACAATTATCTGCTAGGCCTGTGTACAAGTATATTTGACTTTTTCCTTCCTTCCTTTTTTCCTTCCTCCTTCCTTT
>PVKC010046432.1:0-11263 GCA_004027635.1 Crocidura indochinensis
AATTCCAGTTTAAGATAAATGATTATACCTGGTAACTAGCTTGCCCAGTAAATAACATAGAGTTCTGAAGAAGTGTATTGCCTCTCTTGTTCTCGGGAACTCTAAAAATTTCTTAGAACACAATCTCAAATTATGCAATTGCCAATGGGTCACAAAATATTTGCCTATATGTCACAGAATAAATGACCCAATTACCTATAGATCAAGGAAATATAACTTTCCATAATTATAAATTTGTCCATATATTATATTATACATGTGAAAATTTCTACATATTGTTCATATGTGTATTTCCATACATATATTCTAAGAAATTTTTCAGCTCCTTCCACACAATAAATGCTTTGTATCATTTGTCTTCCATATACTACTCGGTCTTATAATAACTGAATTTACTCCTAGTCTTGTTTTGTTGCTATGACCTCTAACCTTTCATGATGGTTTAGTGACCCTTTTAAATAATTAATAATTTAGTCATTTTTGTCATACCACTAATGACTAATCAGTAGACTTCAGATAATTTTTATAATAGACATTTCTTAAAAACACCATTAAACCTTAATGCTCAGGCCAGAGTGGTGGTGCAAGCAGTAAGTCTCTGACTTGAGTGTGCTAGCCTAGGACTAACCGCGGTTTGATCCCCCAGTGTCCCATACATATGGTTCCCCAACCCAGAAGCGATTTATGAGTGCATAGCTAGGAGTAACCTCTGAGCATCACTTGGTATGGCTGAACCCCCCCCCCCCGCTGCCAATAAAAAACGTTAATTCTCAATAGTTTTCCTGAAAACCCCTTAGTGACTACATCACTATGACATTTTAATTTAAAGTAGTTACAGATTAAAATGTTTCTGTTAAGAGGAGGGGTTCCTGTGGTAGAATTTATTTACATTTTAATAGGAAAACATTTTTAAAAATCTTATTTAGATTTAATTGACCATTGCACTAAAACTATTCTGCTTAAAATATTATTCGTTGATTGTTTACATCTATTTTATGGATAATATATACTTGCCTAAGAGCATTCTCTGCCAAAGACAACCTCATCTTTCTCAAGAGATTTTTAGTGTCAAGTTGTAGAACGATTTCATTCATGTACTTTGAGACCTCTGATAGCAATCAATACCCATACAACTTGATTATACAGAGTAAGTGATGTAAATTTTACCCAACCAAAATAATATAGATTGTTGACTCAGAAAAAAAATGTAGTGTGGCTTTCAGTGGAAATAACCAACACAGATTTGGTTCCTGGCATGTTATATGGTTCCCTGATGCCACCAGATAAAGATTTTCAGAGCAGTATCACGAGTAAGTCTTATGCAGCGCTGGATATACCCCCTCCTTCAAATAATTTTAGATAATTATAGGTAGGCAACTTTTACCCTCAAAATAAACTATCTCATTTGACTGAATCAAATATTTAATAAGCCATTAAAAAATTCAGCCATGTAAAATTTGACAGATTAAGTCTGTCTGCCTGTCAAAGACCAACCTGAAATGTCAGAACAATGCTTTAGAGATATGCCTTACATGGTAGGGGTACATTGATATTCAAGTCGGTTAATAAAATAACAGATATGCTAATGCCTACAACAAAAAACAGCATTACTAATTAGTCTCTAAAGTCAGTTCACTTTTAATGTAAAACTGCATGTGCATCTTTCCTGTGAAGAATTTGCAGAATGAAAGATCATTATCTAATGACTCCAACATATGGTGAAAGGATAAACAATATGTTGGAAGCTGACTTTTGGAATAAGTGAGAGATCACCACATGCATAAAGACTTTAATTTTTAAAGGCATACTAATTGATTAAAATCTAAAGAAAGGCATGTACAGGCAATTGCAGAAAAGATGTCCCTGATGCTCATACAAAAAAAAAATCTAGTAATAGAATTGTCTCATCTATCAAGAGCCATGAAAGAAAAAAAGCAATAATTAAGTCAAGAAAGCAAGAAAGCAAGAGAAGTTGGAGGTATTATAAAAGGAGAGCAGGTAAGCTATACAGAAAGTAAGATTTTTCAATAACATAGCCATTTTCCTCTTCTACCATAAGTTTTTAGCCTCCTATAAAAGATTTAAGGTAGTTAGGAGTATACCTTGCCCAATATGTGTCATAGTAGTACATAGATCAAAGGCCAATAAAACCTATGGATTGTAGGAGAACTTTCTAATTACTATTACTTAAAAATTGTGGATTATTTCAATTTAGATCAATGATAGAAACGAATATATGCATGTGCATGCACACACACAAATATGTATACATATATATGTATATATACATGTAAGCTGAAAAATTTGTTATAAGACATGGGAATCATCCAGGGACAATATTTAATCCTCAGAAGTGAGTTTTTTCTCATGGTCATAAGAATAAGAACTTCTACCTCTATTGAAATTTCTGTTCCTAATTTAGCATACAAACATCTGTTTTTACTGTTTAATTCAGAATTTTATAAATTTCCTGTCTGTGTATTAAGAACCGTAGTCCTTTTTTTCTCATTTGCCTACTTGATGTTAATATAGTTATTCACACATCCTCAGAAGATAAGAGTGAGCAGTTATTCTGAGTTCCCAGATGAGTAGTTCCTGGTGATATTTTTCATGCAGGCTGTGAGCACTGATGAAATAATAGCCACCAAGAATCATTGCTATATAGAAATGATAATCAATTGGGCTTTAAGGTAATTAAGCTAAATGTTGATACTACTTAGACTAAAAAAATCCTTAAAAGTTTATGTTGTTGCTGTTTTTTTGTTTGCTTATAAACAATACTTGGAATATTCAAACATGGGTTACTCCTGGTTCTAAATTCAGGAATTACTCCTACAGGTGCTTATGTAGCAGTATATTATGACAGGGATTGAACTTGGGTTGGCCTTATATAAAACGCACCCTAACCTAATGAACTATTATGCCTGCTCAATAATTCTTATAAATTTAAGGTAGAAAAATAAAGAATTTGTATGTGATATATAAATAAGGTGGAGGCGGGAATATTTTCCCTTTGATATAAGAAGACAATTTTTATTAATTATAAAATGAAAGAAAAATATCAGGTTTTAGTAACAGAAAACTAATTCTAAAATAATAACAAGTTTCAGTATTTTGAATACCCATGAATATATATCAATGACTAGTAATATGTGAGCATGTTATATATATATATATATATATATATATATATGGTATATTGTTTTTACTGTAATACACATTGAATACATATTGCTATGTGTATTCAATAAATTTTTAATTAGAACATGGTGCTAACATTAACTTAACCAACTTATCCTCTTCAGGAGCAGAGTAATTTCTATTGAACAAGAGCATTCATCTATGTGGTACTGAATCTCTGAGAAGAAATATGATTTGTTATTGTCACTTTAAGTGATATACTTAATATCAAGAGTACTTGGAGAGATGTGGTAAACAGAAAACTCAAAAGATTCATTTTTACAACTCAATAGCAATTAAATAGTTAGGATAATGTCTTATTTTAGAGAGCAATCTTAGTTTTGATTAAAGATGACAAGAAGAAATGTTGCTCGAGCAGATTGGTTAAGAATCATTTTTAGCAACTTTCATCTTCCTTTATTTTTTAACTTCACTTGTCTAAGAGAATAAATTCTTTCTTCACTGATGAAGACTTGTTCTTATCCATAATATTACCTTTGTCTCCAGAGTAGTCGGTGACTTTTAGAGCATGACAGCTTCATCAAAGTTTTTCAAATTGTATTTTTTTCTCTCTTTCAAGAGCAAGGGATACACATTGACTTCTAATTGGAATTGAAGCTCTAAGGTACCTAACTATATCTGACGAAATGGACTTTGGAATCCCACTAGAGTTAGAGTCTAGCAAATCTTTTTTTCTTTTTCCTGCCAGATCCAGATACATAAAGATCCAGGACATAAAGGCAACTATAAAAATATGGATTCAGGGGCCCGGGAGATAGCATGGAGGTAAGGCGTTTGCCTTTCATGCAAAAGGTCATCGGTTCGAATCCCAGTGCCCCATATGGTCCCCCATGCCTGCCAGGAGTAACCCCTGAGCACTGCCGGGTGTGACCCAAAAACCAAAAAAAAATATTGAAAAAAATATGGATTCAGAAATGATTATAAACAGGGATTGGGAGTGTCTTTGTAAATAACACGACCGATACATTGCAAAATTCAATTCACATCTACATTCTTAATGACTTTCTGTACTGAAACGGAAATGGGTGCAATAATCTTTCTAATATAGTGAGCCTAATAATATGTCCTACTACTTACACTGCCAGGGTATTTATAGTGACTTAGTAATGTTTACATTTTAGTACAATATGTACTGCATCTTACAGACATAGAGTTACCCCAAATCCTTGTACAGCATTCTTTAGGATGGGTCCTTGACCAGCTGCTGTGAGATCACTTCTGAAAGCTGGTGATGTCCCAACAGATAAAAGAATCTTTGTGTTCTTGAAGCTAAGAGCCATCTCAGATAGATGGGACTAATAATGTGATTAATGAGTAATTCCCCTTTATTTTGTGTTCCAAGTCATCAGTTCAACATTCCTGAGAACTGAACTGAGATACAAAGATAAGCGTTGTTACTTTGCGGTGATCAGTTCGAATCCTGGTGCCCCATATGGTCCCCCGTGCCTGCCAGGAGCAATTTCTGAGCATGGAGCCAGGAGTAACCCCTGAGCACTGCCGGGTGTGACCCAAAAACCAAAAAAAAAAAAAAAGATGATATAAGGCAACAGAGCAAAGGAAATGTTTCCTGCCAACTTGCTTAGGCTTTGCTTTATAAACACTTTTGCATTGCTATTTTTTATATGTAATTTTCTTGGGGATAAATCATAATGCTAAACATAAACATTTTTGAGATCTTTCAGTTCTTTAGTAAATTCATGGATGCTAAAGGAAATTTTAAGGAATTTTTAAACAATGGTATTTCTAAAAAAGGATCTTGGACATGATAACCCATTTTATTCTCTTTGGAGGTTTTAAACTCAGGGGAAAGAGTGCTGTATTTTAATTTTTTTTTTCCAAAAGATGCTTGAACTAATTACCCAGTAGGGCCGCCTTTTAACAGACAACTACCACATGCCAAACATAGAAGAATCTAAACAAAATAAGAGAAAAGTTTCATGTATTCTCTCCTTGTAGAGAAAGTATTGCCTATGAACCTTCTATCAAGCAAAAAATAAAAAAATGTGTAAGTAAGTTTTCTTTTCATCAAAAATTTCACTAAAGAGGACTTCCTCTATCAACATATAAAGGAGGTTCACACAAGAGGTCCATGTGATGGCTCAGTAGCAAAATTTCCTGCTTTATGTGTTAATCATGAGATAAATTCCCTTATAACCTGCATGCAATGAGTAGAGTACCACCCACTTAATTATTTCAGACTCTAAGCAGACATTAAGTATGTTATCTAAGAAAAAACACACACACACATATATATATATATATATATATATATATGCATCACAAATAAAGATATCTAGTTCAGATATGTAAGACATTTTCTTTGCATGCTATCAACAGTGGTCTGACACTACAGCTGTATGGTTCCAGAGCCAACTCTCTCATTACCCCCCCCCCCAAAAAAAATTTGTGGGTATCATAAATACCATAAGGTTCATTTGTAAGCACCTAGTGACCTTTGGCAAGCACTACAAACCAGCATGGTGCAAGCACCACAAGTAAGTAAATTTCATTGAGTAAGTGTGAGGGCACAGGAACTAAGTTTTATAACCCTTAGTGAACATTGAGGCCATGAATACCAGCACAAAATTATAGACACAACCCTCTCTGAGCACCACAACCAAGTGGGAGAAGACTGCAATCAAACCTATGCAATACTTAATCATCACAACAACAAAGAAAGGGGTGGCAAAGAACAAAAGAGGCTGGCATATTTTTCAAATATTAAATTTTTACTTGATACACAAATATAAGCAAAATATTCAGTGTAATAAAATATTCAAATCTTAGCAGCATGAATAAACACACTTCTGATCTCAATTACTGTGGTCCAGGAATGTCTTAAGTGTGTCTTCTAAATTACAGTTTCTCTGGCTACAGTCAAAGATTAGGCAGAACTACAGTCATTCTAAGACTTAATGGGAAAAGAAATTGCTTCCAGGCCCTCTCAAATGACTAGTTAAGAAAAGACTCAAATCTTTGTGCAAATTGGAACTGAGGACCTCAGTTCCTTGCTGATAATTAGGCAGACACTGGGCTTCCCTATAGAACTCTTCAAAATATGGCAGCTCATTTCTCCAGAGTAAGAAAGTCTAGAGGGGTGGTCATAAAAGATCAAAAAAAAAATGTCATTACTCTTCACAAAATCAGATTACTGCTCAATTATTAGAAATACCTGCCTAGATTCAGCCTACACATAGAAGTGGGTATTACATAGATGCATAAATATGAGGTAATGAAGGAACATAAATATTCAGTGTTGTTAGCCTTTCAAGTTAAAATCCTACATTACCTTTCCTCTACTGGAAGCTGCAATGGACTCATTTTAGATGTCAAATTCATCAAGTCTTCTTTATTATTTATACATAAAACATAAAGTGTGACTTAATTTAAATCATGTTTCTTTTCAAAGGCTTCCTAGTTATCTGATTCAGAGACAGAAAGCAAAAATAAAAAGCATGTTAACAACTTTTTGTCATAAAGCATAGTTGGTATGTACAGACATAATAATAGTAAATGAAACTGATGATTTATGAATAAAAATGGGACAGAGAGATAGCATGGAGGTAGAAAGTTTGCCTTGCATGCAGAAGGTCAGTAGTTCGAATCCCAGCATCCCATATGGTCCCCCAAGCCTGCCATTGGCAATTTCTGAACATAGAGCCAGGAGGAACCCCTGAGAGCTTCCTGGTGTGACCCAAAAACAAAAACAAAAACGAACAAAAAAACCCCCAACTAAATGTTTCATTTTTGGTGGCCTATTTTCCATTTAAATTTGAGTTTGATTACTATTGGGAATCTCTTTCAATAAATATAATTACAAACATTCAAAAAAGTACTTAGTATTTAAAGAAATATAAATAAAATATAGTAGTTTTGTCACAATCTGTGTAACATTGGCACTTACTATTAATGAGCTACATTGGTCTTTCTTTAAAGGAAAACTCAATAATATGTCACTACTATTCTCTATAGTTGAAAACCAAAAACGATTCAAATTCTACTCACAGATAAATGGGTAAACAAATTGTTGTATACAAAATATAAAATATTATTCAACAAATCTCAGGAAATACTGTTATATGCTGCAATGTCGAAGAACGTCTACATAATATTCTTTTATTTGTGAAAGTTGGGTATAAAATCCTTACACTGTGATTGTCAGTAGCTGGTGAAAATGAAACGGGCATTAATTATTAATAGTATTTATTTATTATTGTTTAATAAGTATGAGATAAAAATTTGTTTGATGCGCTTTTGGAATGAAGTAAAGGTGTTCGTTTCAGAAAATTCTTAATTTCTCATGCCTGTCACTAAACTGAATCTGTAAAAGTAAACAAATTTGGCGTAAGATCTATGGTTAAGGATCTTATCAAATATTTTTTATAAATTTTCTTGGTGTGAATCTAGCGATCCATTAGCCTATCTTCAAAATAATTTCATCATTTATTTCCCATATTCACAATAGCATAAACTTACAGTAATAAGTAAGTTTTTTGGGTTATAATTTTCATATTGATTAATAGTCAGCTATTTTATTAACAAATTTACTTAGTCATAAAGTAATTAACAATATTTGTTCTTCAAGTTTTGATATTAATCTGGGAGAATTGGTATACAAACTATATACAATCTTCAGAATATGATATGCTATGAAGACATTAGTAGCAGTATTGGAAACCACAGAAATTAAAAGGAAAAAAAAAGAAAAAGGAAGAAAAGTATCTGCCTTACAGGTAGGCAGAACTGGAGGGGACACTAGAAATGTTGGCAAGGGAGTGGACATTGTTAAAAGCATGGGAGCATAAAATTCTACGATTGAAACTCAAAAATAAACAAATTTGTACTTTTCAAAAATTCAGCATTTTATTTTTTTAATAACAAAAGGGAGGAACTGTGGGACAGCAAATTACAAATGACCATTTAGTCAACTTTCTTGGGAAAGTTGGTTTCTACCCATGGATAGAAATTACTAATATAATCAAATACACTCTGATTCAGATGAATTAAAAAAACAAGTTTTGTCTGTTTTTGTTTTGTTTTATTATGAGCTTGATTCTTCTTTTTTTTGTTTTCCTTCCTCTTTCCCTTTCTTTTCTTAAAATGAGATTTATAGTCTCTAGAAGAACTCCTCCCGTATTTTGCTTGTTTGAATTTTTGTCCCTCCCCCTTTTCTTCTTTCTTCTTCTTTTATTTCCTCTTACCTTCAAACAGAAATACATAACTTGAACCATGTTCTGCCTCTCAAATTGAGGGAGAAATAATGAAGGGCACCAAGATCAAACAGTCGTATGAATATTGAGTAGAAATAAAAAATGATCAGACTTGAACACCAAATCCAAGGCCAACTACAACAGAATCGATACCCAATCTACAACAGGCTAGCCACAGAAGCGTCCACTTGTACTAGCAGCCAAGGGGGCAAAGGAGGGGCGATATGGGATGCAGGCTGGGAACAGGGGTGGAGAGAGGACAACACTGGTTGTGGGATGCCCCTAATTCAATGTCAGTATGTGCCTGAAATACTACTGTGAAGAATTTGTAATCCACTTTGGTCAAATTAAAAATTGTTAAAATAAAATAAACATTTCATCCAGGTTGGATAGAAAACATATTGCGTAAAAAGAATGTTCGGTGCATATTTCAGAAAAAATAGAGGCCAGAGTGAATGGAAGTTTAATGAAAAAAAAAAAAAGATTGAAAACAAGGACAGAGAATATATAAACCTAGATTTACATTGTCATTCTTTGAAGTCTACTTGAATCTTCCTTGAAAATGGGATGGGGGTTCATTTCTAAAATATTATAATTCTTTCATGTCCTACAGGCTCTAGGAAAATAATTGAAATGGGGTGATAAATGGCATATCTTATGTGTAAAATTGTTCAATTGGAGTGGCTAGGCTAATTTAGGAAAATAGCATTATAACTGATTAAGAGATTAAAGAGTTAATTTATCTTTCATATGATTGCTTTATTTAGCCTACATGTACATAGTCGCATTCATTCTAGTTTATTCTTTTTATCACTTTGAGTTTAGATAGCACTGTTCAGTCATACCTCCTCGTCACAGAAGTTTAACTCGTATTATCTCATCCAATAAATGAAAGGAAGAGTAGTTTTGAGAGCATATGTTCATTTTTTTCACTCACTATAAAGACTGTTTTAATTCTCTTGATTTTTAGTTTTTGGAGGGGATAGTTTTTTCATTCAGAAACTTTTATTAAGAAAATTCAAGCTCTGTTTTAAATAGGCTTAAGGCAAAGGCCATTTCATGTAGGACCATTCTTATCATTTCTTCATTTCACAGTTTACTTGCATGCCACTTTGCCAATAATCTCCATTCACAGGATGCTTTGTAAGAAAACACTTACCAAAATACTCAGCAAAAAGTGTCCTGGGCTGTGATAAAAAATAGCCTTCAGAAATAAATTAACACTTCGGAAAAATACCAACTACATCTCTGTTTGAGGGATACTCTATCATTTGTCTCAAACTGGGGAAGATCACATATTTATTTTTAAAAATGGAACATTGCAATGTGTTTCAAAATGGATTATAAAGTGACTGAGTGGGTGACTATCTTGACAGTATGTGACAGATAAGACATTGTCAGTTTGAGGTTTTATTTCATATAGTCACTTATTTCTTTGCACTAGTTGTTTAGCAAATCATATCTTTTTTTTCTAAGATTTAATTTTGAATCTGTGTTTTTATGTGGAATAGAAGTAGTGAAATTGTTCAAGAAGTTTGTAACCAAATTTTAGTGTTAAATTCCATTTTCCTGATTATATTGATGAATCATCACCATGATTGTCCTTTCAAATGATAAACATTATTTACAATTTTATTTTTTGTTCTATTTAATTTCATGTATACCCAAGAGAATTTGAATACACACACCCACACATTTAACTATTGTTTTGTGATATTGTTTCTGAACATTAGTGAAAAGAGGTCTGTTTCATAAGAGCATATTGTGAAGGTATTTATGAAAATAAACATAAGGCTGCATCATTTAAGAACTGCTTAAAATTTCAGGTGTGAATACTCTATACATTAACTGTGAGTTAATCATTCTTCTCCTGATGGATAAGTCTTAATTTTTTCTGCCAGCAAGGATATTGTAATACTTTGATGTATTTTTTCTCTAAATAAAATTAGAGAAATTTTTCTCAAAAAAATTTAAACTCAACTTTCTTATCTTAACCACACCTGGAGTTTTACTCTGTTTATAAATAAAAAGTTTACATCAATTTATAGCTCATTCAAATTTTACATAACAGATTTTCAAAAATGCTCCCTGTTACTGGTATATATAATGAAATGTAAAAGTCCTATTTGTATCAATGTGAATGTTAAATATATAAATAAATATATATAATTTTAAATGTCTGTTATAACTATCATGCTTATATTTTATAAACATAATGACACCTGAGGACAGTGTTTACTCTTGTGTGTTTACTATTTTGTTCCTGTTAGTATAATATCCAGGTGACTGTAGATACTCCACAATTCAATAAAACAGAACATTTTGTTCAATTTAGCAGCAATTTGAGAGGTTGTGTCCTCGATTTGCCAGCTAGATGATGGTAATCTATTACAATTAAATAGAATTAATTAGTTATGAAGGTAGGGAAGATAAACATTTTTTTAGAATAGAGAGTGAAAAACATAAAACAGTATCCCAGTGAGTCATAGACTATTTTTTAGAGATTTTTGTTGCACTTATAGCCAATGATGATCTAGTTTAGCTAAAGCAAAGGTATCAGTCTTTAAATAAAATAAAAAGAATAGGAATAAGTTTAAATAGAAAAACATTTTTCTAACTTTATTTATTGTTTTTACACAACACCAATGGTGTCAAGAACAACTCCTATTTCTACACTCGGGTGATTTATGAAGATGCTCAGGGACTATATAGGATTAGATCTGAGTTGTCTACAAACATGACAAGCACTTTACCCTCTGTACTATTTCTCTGGCCCAATTTAAACTAAGTTTTACTATACATTAATGATTTAAAAAGAAAAGAGTGGATAACAGTATTTTCTAAAATTCTTG
>PVKC010046433.1:0-11236 GCA_004027635.1 Crocidura indochinensis
GCAAATGCCTTACATCCATGCGATCTCTCCGGCCCCATGGTAATAATTTTTTAAAACAAATCAACATATAAAATGATCATCATATGCAAAATACTATATAAATGCGATATAATACTCATTAAAATGCCAATAATATTCTTCAAAGACATGGGTCAAACTTGACAAAAGTTTGTACAGAGTTACAAAACTCTACAATAACCAAAGCAATATTAAGTGGCAAAAAAGATGGAAGACATTGCATTTCCCAAGTTTGAACTATATTACAAAGCTATAATGAACAAATTTACATGATGCTGAAATAAAGATATACATGTAGACTAATAGAACACAATTGCAAGTTCTAAGATAAATCCCAAGACTTCTGGAGAGCTAATCTATGAAGAATTATGAGTGGATAAAGAAATTATGGTGCACCTACATAATGGAAGGTGTTATAAAAATAAAAGCATGAAATTTACTTATATATGGAAGGATTTGAAGAATATTATGCTGAGGAAATTGAGTCAGAGAGAAAGGGATAGACATAAATTTCTTGTACTCTTTCATATATTTCATAGGATATAAAATTTCCTTACTCTTTTATATCTTTTATAGGATATAAAAATGTAGTATGTGAATAATACTCAAAGACAATAAAAATAAGGGCTAAGAGAACTGGCCTGTGATGGGAAGCTGCCCAATGGGTGGAGGAGTGCAGTTAGGGAAGAGAAGGGATAATTATGACAATGATACTTGAAAATGATCACTTTGGACAAGAACTGGGTGCCGAAAGGAGGTAAAGTGATATGCATGCTAAGCTTTCAATAATAGTATGAAAATCAGATTTATAAAAGGAAAAGAGAGACTAAAAGTGTCTGCCATAGAGGAAAACGGGGAAGGAATAGGAAGGAAATTGGAGTCATTTGTGGAGAGAAACGCACACTGGTGAATTGTTGAGTGTTGGGAGATTATATGGTTGAAAAATTGTGAACAACGTTGTAACTGTGTGTTAAAATTTTAATTTTTAAAATTAAAAATAGTGTCTGCACAAGAAGTTTTTAAACATGGGCTATTGTTAATTTTAAGTTATTTTAAGTTTTTTCTTTCAGCAAAAATAACTCAAGCTATAATAAAAAGACACTCTATTGAATGAGAGAAAATATTTGCACATAATCCATCTGGTGTTCAATATCTTTAAAACACTCATAAAACGACAAAATATACAACCTCATCCACAAATGGAGAGAAAGGATGAACAGACATTTCCCCCAAGAAAATGTACATATTACCAACAGGCATATACAGGAAAAGGTGCTCGATATCACTCATGGCTAGCGAAATACAAATCAAGACAGCACTGAGATATTATCTCAAGCCAGTGAGAATGACACATATCATAGCCTGGAAACAACCAGTGTTGGTGCAGTTGTGAAAAAGGAGCTCTCATCATTGTTGGTGGACATGTTATCTGGTTCGGCCTCTGTGGAAATCAATATGGAGATCTCTACAAAAAATAGAACTAGAGCTCCCATATGGCCCATTTACATTTATATTTGGCATCTATCCACAAAGCAAGACATTAATTTGAAAGAGTATGTACACAGCTAAGTTCGTTGCAGTAATTACTACAATAGACAAGATATGGAAACAACCCAAGTTTCCAACAACTACATATGAATGGAACAAGAAGTTGTGGTGGGGCTGGAGCAATAGCACAGTTTGTAGAGCCTTGCACACAGTTGACCTGGATTTGATTCTCGGCATCCCATATGGTGACCCAGGTTCACCAGGAGTGATTTCTGAGCACAGAGCCTGGAGTAATCCCCGAGTGTGACCAAGTGTGACCCCCCAAAATAACAACAAAAATGAAAAATGTGGTATATGGGGCCGGGCGGTGGGGCTGGAGGTAAGGTGCCTGTCTTAGGACGGACCGGACCGCGGTTCGATCCCCCGGTTCCCATATGGTCCCCCGTGCCTGCCAGGAGCAACTTCTGAGCGCATAGCCAGGAGTAACCCCTGAGCGTCACTGGGTGTGGCCCCCCCAAAAAAAAGAAAAATGTGGTATATGGGGGGGGGTGCAGAAGCAGTAGTACAGCTGATAAGGTGTTTTCACACAGTAAGCCTGAGTTCTATTTCCAGTATCACACATGGTCCACAGAACCCTGCCAGGAGTGATCCATGAGTGCAGAGCCAGGAGTACTACCAGGTATGGCTCAAAAAGTGTTTTAACGAGTTGTGGTGTATACGCGCACACACACACACACACACACACACACACACAATGAAATACTATGCGGCTTGAAGAACAAAATCATACAATTGCAACATGTTGGAATTAGAGAGTATCATGCTGAGTGAGGTCATTCAAAAGGAGTAAATACAGTATTATCTCACTCATATGCAGGTCTTAAAGATACACAAGATAGTAATAAATGGTGAAGGACAACACAAGAGAGCTCATCAACACTAGTGAATTGGTGCAAAAGAAATTTGAAAGAGACCCGGTCTTTTAGGTGGGGAGGAGGGTACACTGGTTATAGGTGTGTTGGAATTATGTACATGGGAAAGCATCCTGTTAATACAGGATTGCAATTCACAGAACCTCAATCAACAAAAGATTTTTTAATAGAAGTGAAAAAATAAAACAAATATAGTCAGTGGGTAAGGCACTTGTAGACCTGGGTCCCATCCCCAGAATACCATATAGCCCACCTAACACCACCAGGAGTGATTCCTGAGTTCAGAGGCAGGGTTAATCCCTTAGCATCGCCATGTGTGGTCCCTAAAACCAGTCAAATAAATGGATACATAAATAAACCAAACCAACATAGAAACTGTCAATCTCCTTGTTACCCTCCCCAAAGTCAAATGGTAAGACCCTCCCACATCTGGGAGGGGTCTGTGGTTGGTAATTAAGAGTTGCCTGGGGGTGGGGACAGATGCAGCAGGGAAGGAGATCAGAGACACAGTATGGATGCAGAGAGGTTGCTTAGCTTAGAGGCCATGTGAGGAATATGCACATGGTGGTTAGGGCCTTGTAATAAAGCTGGATGTCTCCTGAAACTTCATCTGACTGTTGTGCATCATTTCTTTGCCATCACCCTGCACCTACAGACCTGCTGGGCCGAGAAAGGCCTCACAATCCATCCATCCACAACACCTAGGACTATTTATAATTAATAATTATACAACATCTCCTAACATAAATGGCATATGGAAGAGTTGAGGTTCAGAGAGCTGAAGGTCTTTGGCTAATATCACACAGGTAGCAGCGCCTAGATAAAAATTAAATGTTTTATTTTTTCTCAAGGTACATCACAAAAGAAAACAAGATTCATCACAGCATACAGTAAGGATAAGCTCATTGCTTTTTAGTTAAACAATTACTTGTAGGAGTTTTTCTGAAACCCTGACAGGCTACATTGTCCACAAAGGGACAGAATATCTGATCCCTAAATCTTTAACCCTCACAGAGTGAAACCTGCATTCCATGTCTCTCTGTCAATGCCTCACTTCTAACCCAAGTTCTGTAGAACGTTCAGTGCTAGGAGTAAAACAGGAAAGGTGCCTGCGACCTTTCTCTGTCCTGTTCTCATCCCTCCAACTCCTTGCCCAATGACAGAGCTAAACAAAAAACAATTGCCAAGATACATCCTGTGTGTTCATTTTAATTGTTTTTATTTTTATTTTATTTTATTTATTTTTTTGTTTTTTGGGCCACACCCGGTGACGCTCAGGGGTTACTCCTGGCTATTCGCTCAGAAGTCGCTCCTGGCAGGCACGGGGACCATATGGGGAACCGGGGAATCAAACCGCGGTTCGTCCTAGGTTAGCTCAGGCACCTTATCTCCAGCGCCACCGCCAGGCCCCCAATTGTTTTTATTTTTTTGAGGTTTATTGGACCACACCCTGAGGTTCTTGGGCTTATTCCTGGTATTGTGCTTAGGAGTGATTCCTGGCTTTGGTAACCATCAGGGGTGCCAGGGATTGAACCTGGGTTGGCTGGGTGCAAGGCAAACACTCAACCCACTGTCCTGTCTCTCTGGCCCATTATTGATTTTAAAGCCTTATAATTTGTTTAAAGGAAGACTTTTCACCTTAATAAATAGCATAACTTCCCTTATGAACACTCCATGTTTGATTCTGGACAAGGGCACGTAAAGTGCACCCTGCTTGAAATTCAAAGGGAGCACAGAGCTTCAGTCAGCACAACCGCTCCTATGGCAAGGGTTCAGGTTCTATTTAAAGAGACATACGGTTAAACTCTCTTAATCTCAGGGGCTAGAGAGATAGCATGGAGGTAAGGCGTTTGCCTTGCATGCAGAAGGATGGTGGCTCGAATCCCTGCATGCCATAGGGTCCCTCGAGTCTGCCAGGAGAGATTTCTGAGTGTAGAGTCAGGAGTGACCCCTGAGAACTGCCTGGTGTGACCCAAACAAATAAAAAATAAATAAATCATTTACTCTCCAAGTTTACAAAGAGACCTAACCCAAGCTTAAATAATTTGAATGTTTGCTGTTTATACCTTTGGGGGGCTGGAGAGATAATACAGCAGGGAAGGCATGTTCTTTGCGCACAACCAAGTCTGATTCAATCCCCGGCACCACAAACAGTTCCCCAAGTACCACTAAGAGTGAGTGCAGAGTCAGAAGTAAGGAATGAGCATCACTGTCCCCAAAACAAAACAAAATAACATTCTTAGAGGCAACCCTTCAAAACTTGGTGCCCTCTCTCTGTTTCAAACTCCTCTCCATAGTTCCACTCACAGTCCCAACAGAGCCACGTCATTTTATTCCCTCCCCTTCAGGGTTTTTCTATTCTTGATTTCTGTTTGTGGCCACACCCAGCAGACTGAAAATGGGTTGACTGCATGCAAGGCCTGCTGAACTACAATTTGGGCCTTCTAGCACAATTCTTACTTTTGGTTTTGGTTTTGGGGTAAGTTCAAGCAGTGCTTAGGATTTGCATCTGGCTCTCTGCCCAGGCATCACTCCTGTAGTTGCTCGAGAGACCATAGGCAGTGCCAAGGATGGTATCAGGATCAGTGAGTGCTGCATGCAAGTCAAGTGCCTTAATCCTTGTCCTATCTCTCCAGTCCCTCACCACTTGTAATGGTCTTTAAAGAATTTTCCTTTTTGCATTCCCTCTGGCACAGCAATGTATCTCAGGACTCTGCCCTGATATATCTTCTCATTGTAATAACATCACCTTCCTCCTCAGCCTCAGTTTTCCAACTGCCCGAGTCAGCCGCATACAAGGCAAACACTACCACTATGATATTGCTCTGGCCCTCAGACACACTTTTGGGCATGAATCTTGATGCTTGCTGGGAGTTGCTCTGATGGTCCATACATACTCACCCTGGCTTGTATTCCTAGCTTCAGTGCTCATAGACTTTCAGTGTCAGTGCTTAGATATACTTAACTCGGGTTCTTCAGACATCAAAGTATTATGAAGCTGGGGTTCCCGACATTAAACTTGCCAGAACCTTCATCAATAGGTTGGATCAATCAGTACCTTGGATGTGACGGAGATCAAACTCATTGGCCTTATGTCTGCAAGAAACTTTTGCCACTGACCCATCGGGATTCTGTTCCTATATATTTTCTGATGTACCTTTCATCTGTGGAAATGGCAAAAGAAAACACACTGTGGGTCGGTTTTGGAGAATGTTGCCTCCGCGTTGTTGCAGTAAGGAAGGAGATCAGAGACACAGTATGGATGCAGAGAGGCTGCTTAGCTTAGAGGCCATGTGAGGAATATGCCAGTGATTCTTCACCATGTAAGTAACAGTTCAATGTTAATACCCTGCAGTTTCCTTTCTATTCCCTGACATATCCTGATAGTGCTGCAATTGTTGGTGGAGGATCTATAGGGGGATATTTGGAGAAATACTTGATCCCAAAGACCCACTTGAGATCCACAGAGATCTATGTACATGGTATACACTCCCAAACCTGTGATGTATCTCTGTTTATTGCATTTTTCCCTTTTCATGTATCCACATATATTGGAAATGACTTAACACTTCCTAGAAAGTGACTTCATTCATGTCTTATAGCTGCATTGTACTCCATTTGATGGCTATATTAAAAAGTTTTCTCAGACATTTTTAGTGGAATTTAAGGTAGTTTACAATATTTTTATCCACAATTATGCAATGAGTAGTTTTGTACATAGGCATTGCCATAGTGTTAAAGGTGTCTCATCAGGGTAAATGCTTAAACGTGGGATTGATCCAAAGGTAAGTGCAGACATGATTGTGTAAGACATTCCCCTCCAAAGGAATCCATTTTTTGCCAGGAATATAGGAGGTACACTTCAGACAATGCTGAAAGACTTTTTTCTCAGGACATGGCTAGCTTTGTTTTTCTGCTAGCCTATTTTGTTTGTTGGTTTGATTTGGTTTGAGGGCCATACCTGACAGAGCTCAGGGATTATTCCTCATTCTACACTCAGGAATTACTCCTGATGGTGCTTGGGGAACCCTATAGGATGTCAGGGATTGAACCTAGGTTGGACAAGTACAAGGAAAACACCCTTCTTGCAGTGTTATCACTCAGGTCCCTGGTCCATTTTTGTAATTGATCCATCTCGATATGGATAAAGTTCTCTCATAAATCTTGCCCCTTGAGAATTTCCATTCTGGGTGGAATATGGGACAAAAGAAAGCTCCGTGTATCTGGAAATGCTTTTGCACCTTCTATTTCCCACATTATTTGTGGAGCAGAAACTATTAGCAATGACACTACTATTTCTAAGTCCAAAAGGCTAGCCTGAGGTATTTAATATGTGTCAGGTTGAGGAACACAGTAGGAAGTATAGGAAAGTTTAGTACTTTTCCAGGCTCCACAAATACCAATTTGGTTTGCTTAAAGGCCTCTAATGAAGACAGGCATCTATTCTCTAAATAAATAAGCCAGCCTATTGAGAAAAATAATAATAAAAATAATTTACTGCGCTTGAAGGATCACAAAGTGCTTTCAGGCACACACATTATCTTTGTCGATCCCTACCATGGAAGCATCCACCCTGAAACAATTGCTCGTTGGGCCAATCTTTGATGTACAGTAAGTGGTCCGTGGGCTTTAACTATGATTTATCCACCCCAACTTCAAAGGGTTAACTGGAGCTGAACTCTGAACAACCTAAACTTCTTAGAGACACAGGATTGGAGGAGGCCTGGGAGCAGGAAGTGGTCAGGAAGCCAGTCAGCCCCAGGCTCAAATTTTTCTAACTGAAAGCCTCAGAAGAATTATGGTGGAAAACCCCCACCAGCTCTGTCTCGTCTCCCTTTAATTTAAGCATTTAAGGCACAGATTGTATCCTTCTCCAGAAATGAGGAAGGTTCATTTCCTTGGACGGAGATTTCCAGGGAGCCCTTGCGGCTTTGTGCAGACCTTCAAAAGAACTTCTGCAGACAGTGTGTGAAACTTTTTTACTTGTCTATTAAATTTTCACTAGGCTCCCCTGCACAGGCTTTCCTTCATAGCATTATAGGCCTGAGTGTTTGGCTAGTGTTTGTCAGACATCCCAGAACTCAAAGGAGAAACCGAAGGCTATAAAGCAAGCGATGCATCACGAGGTATGCCTTTTGTCAGTTTTCCCAGGTAACAGGGCCTGTCTGTCTGGGGACTGCACCCCCAGGCCTCACCACCAGGAACTAATTGCCAGCAAGAGGACTCTGTGATCAGAGGTCATTCTCCGCAGTGTTGGGAGGCCCCGTCTGGTGCAGGGAATCGAACTCCCAGCCTCCCACAAGGAAAGCAGGCACCTCAGCCTTGGGGGCCCTTTCCCAGGCTTTGGCCTTCTCTTGGTGACTCAGCTCACATCGCCAATACTTTCTTCTCCCTTGTGCCAGGCTGCAATTCAAATGGTAAAATGGGGAAGCAAGGTCATGTTTTTTCTTGGGCATCCTCAGCTTCTCAGGGAGCAAGGGCAGAATCTGTGAGATGACACAGTTAAAAATGAGTTCCAGGGACTCAAGCGGCGGCACAAGTGGTAAGGTGTCTGCCTTATGTGCTAGTGTAGGACAGACCGTGGTTTGATCCCCTGGTTTCCCATATGGTCTCCCAAGCCAGGAGCGACTTCTGAGCACATAGCTAGGAGTAACCCCTGAGCGTCACCAGGTGTGGCCGAAAAACAGCAACAACAGAAAACATGAGTTCCAGGACCAGAGAGATGGTACAAAGGTTAAGGCATGCCTAGCATGTGGCTGTTACCTGAGCAACTCACAGATGTGGATCCTGAGCACTGTGGCTGTGTGCCCTAAACAAATAAACAAATAATAAGAATAGCTCCAAGCAAGAGATGTGGGCTCTGGCCTGAATTAGGGTCATCACGCTTGCTCTGTGTAAGTCACTCATGTAAGTGGCTCTCACTTGCCTCAGGTAAGACTCTCAGGTAAGCCACTTATTTATCACCCATCCTCATTTCCTTCCTCTACCAAGTTGGAGGACCATGAATTACAACAACATCTAGTTAGTTCACAAAGATTATTGTGAGCATTAAATCAGGAGTGTAAAATGCTTAGTTTGGATTCTACAGCCTACTAGTTCATTCGACGTCTAACATGTCACCAGCTGAAGGGACCACAGAGAGCTTTGATTGGCACCTCTCATTTTCCAGATGGAGAAATGGTGCTGGAGGGGAATTATATTACTTTATCATGAAAGAACCAGGATGGTGGGAGGGGCAGAGAGATAGTTCAGTGGACTAAGTGGTGCCTGAGCACCACTTATATGCTGGAGTTCCATCCCTGACAGACACCACATGGCCCCCAGCACCACCTAGAGCTATCCAGACATAGAGCAGGGAGTGGTTCAGGATTAGGGAAAATAGTCCCTGGACTCATTTCAATCCACCAGCATGCCTCCCCAAAGCACACCGGTGGGTGGGGTCACTCCAGTGGCCAGGGGAGCAAAGCACAGCTCAGTGGTGCCCAAATTGGAACACATAGTCAATGCCAAGTGGTCTGCTGCAGTGGGTGTGGGCACCACCACTGCCTAGCGGACTGACTAGCCTGGTAGAAATTTTCCTGTCTGCTGTTGCTTTCATGGGTGTCCACACCAGAGGGCAATTTCATCTTTACAGATTTACACACTTGCTGTCACTTCTCCCAAATCGGTCGGCCAAGTTTTCGTCAGAGAACAAACGTTTACCTTTGGGAAGCAAACGACTCGTCCTCTTTGAACCCAGAGGCTCCTCCAGCCTTTGGGGCCAGGTCTGGGGCCAAGGAGGAAAAGAACTTCTCTCCCCAGTTCACTTTGTGGCAGGAAGTTCTGTGGCTTTCACCGGGACAAGCCCAGAGGGAGGGGGAAAAGAAGGTGGGGTGGGGGCTGAAGGGCCACTTGGGATTGGCTGCCCCAGTGAGTGGTGTGTCAACCAGGAGCCAATTCGGGGCAGGCTCAGACAACAGGCCCTGCTCTCCTGACCTCACGTGGCCCTGCATGAGGTTGCTGGGCACTCACTGGGGGACCAAGGAACACTGGGAGTCCTGCCCAGCTCAGCACTTCATTACTATGGAGGCAGGAAGGAACTGGCCAGCAAGTACTTCCCTCCTGGCTGAGCAATGGACAGACCAAACAGAGCTGGGATCTGTAGCCAACCCAAGGTCGGGGAGCTGCTCACTGCCTCACCTCCTTTCCCTCCTTCTTGGAGCAGCTACATTGACTGTCAGCAACCGGAGTTGCCACGAAGCACCAGGCAATGGATTTGACTAACGTCCATGAGTTTTTCTCTGCCTGGTTCTTTGTAACCTCCCTCTTAGGGACCCCAAAAGACTGACCCCAAAAGATTGAACTAAAGTTCAATCGCGCCCTTCCCCTGGGAGTTTTTGGCCATTTACAGACAGCTGCGGACTGAACTGACTACACAAAAGTGTCCTTAGCTACTACCTTTGACCAGATCACCCTTCTAACCTTCTGAGTTTTCTCTCCGCTTCCACTCCTGTTTCCTCTTTGATCCAATAGCCCTAGGGGACTCTATTTAAAACCCAAATTACATGGTACCACTTCCCAGCTTAAAACATTCCCAACCACTATAAAATAGCAAGTAAATGTTTTGTGGCCCATGGAGGCCCCGTGGGATCTGGCCCCTTCACTAGCTACCTAGTCATCTACCGTCTCTAACTCCACTCATTTCAGCCCTACTGACCTTTTTGCCTTTCTACAACACCCACAGCTATCACTCTGCCAAATTAACTAGCACCCTTTCCCTGAGAAGCTCTCATACAGGTTCTCACCTATGCCATCCTGCTCACTCTTAGGATCTCGGCTCAAGGTAAGTTTGTGTTTTGTGTGGTGCCATGTTTCCCTAGTCACCATGTGCTTTGGGGAGGCACATAGTGACTAAAAGGGGTCTCTGAACCTTTCCTAATTCTGGGCCATGCCTAGCATTGTTCGGGGACTACACCCTGTTCTTTGTTCTGGGTACGTCTTGGTGATGCCTGGGAAGCAGGTGATGGAACCCCAGTCTCCAGAAGTTTCCTCAGGGAGAGCCCCCTCCAACATTTCTCTCTGCTCCTACCCCCAGCCAGGCTGATGAAAATCCTTCAGCTAAACACAGAAGCTTGCACAACTTTCATTATTATGGTTATTATTATTATTTTAGAGAAAGGGAGAGAGGAATCTGAATTAGGAGTCTCACGGCCCTGGTATCTCATCTCTGCCCTTGAAATGATTTTGCCGTCTCTGTGTCTGTTCCAAGCTCCAGGGAAGGAGGCCTAGGCTAAGACCCTTTGCCTGGGGAAGGCCTACAAAGGCAGGAGTCTTGGAGCATCTGCTTCCCAGTCTGCCTCCTAAAGAATTTCTTTCCCCGAGACTGCGCTCATCTCCCTAAGTTAAAGCCCATTTTGGGATTGCTCACTGATCTTTTACCATAAGACATCTTCATAAAATCGGTGTAGTAGTGTGACACATCAGGCTTCCTCTTTTTATCACTACTTAATGTCATTGTTCCCCTTACTCTGTAAGCTCTGGGAGGACAGGCACATTATTTGCCCTCTTCACCCACTACTTTCTGGAATGGTTTAGAGCTTGTTTGGCAGGCTGGGCAGCACATGGTGTCAACTGCCAGAACCTGCCTCCTGCCAGAGGCCAAGCAGGCACAACTCTGACAAGCAAGGTTTTTCTGGAGACTGGGTTTCATGGGGGAATATTAAACATTAAATATTAAAGGCAGAGTAGGGAAGCCAGAGGGCCTTGCAGACAACCCCTGGGCAGAGAGAGAGAGAGAGAGAGAGAGAACTGAGGTTGGT
>PVKC010046434.1:0-11237 GCA_004027635.1 Crocidura indochinensis
GAAATCACAAACACATATGTAATCAAAATGCTTAAATTAAAAAAAAAGGGAAAAAAAAGGAAAAAAAAATAAGGCCTCCCAATTCTTACCACAGACTGTGTTCCTCACACGGACTGTATAGAAAAAGGAGGTACAGTAAACGCACCCTATATACACTTCAACCCAGACCCTTGCCTGGTCTGGATTGGAAATTGGGGACAAAAAAAAAAAGAAAAGAAAGAGTGCTCAGAGTATGGTCCTCTTTCTCCATTTTGTGTTGAAGTCCTTGGGGTGAGGGTGGGTACTGGACCCACCAGTCTTTCAGTACTGTAGCCAAAATCTGTTTGAGAAATTCCCAATATTTACAGTGGAAAAGGTGCTAAGATAAAAATTAATAACCTAGGTCACTTTGGAAGTATGATTGCCTTAGAAATTCTGATAGAAGAAGGTTAGTCACCATAAATAAACAAGCACGCAACACTAATCCATTATGTTTGTGACTTGTCAGGAAACTTGCAATTAAAGTTTTGCAAGAGTAATGACTCAGAAACCAAATGCAAGGGTAGTTGTACAAAGGTTTTTCAGGGTGCCTTCGAAACATGTAGACTTTTTGGAGAAATTGATAGATGCTATTAAAAGGCAGATTAAAGATAGAGGAGTTCAACAACTCCTGATGAAAATGTTAGTGTTTGATACTGCCAATGAAAATTATCAGGCAATATTATGTCCCAATTGTTAGAAAGATGTCTTGAGATTTCTACATGCTTGTAAAAATGTTGGAACTTACAATTATCTTCCCCTTTCTTCCTTGCCACTGCATTTTTAACAGCATATGTGATTCAGATGCAAACTATGGGTAATCAGATCTGCCCATCTGCCCGAGGAGACCACCTTGACTTTGCCCAAAAGTTTGGAGCAAAAGATTTGGCAAAAGATTTAATTGGTGAGAGACTTTCTTTTATTTCTGTACGGTTTCCCTGACAACCTGGGAAGGGGTCCAAAACTAGGCTCACAAGTTCAGTTCAGATCCTTTAACTGTGAAAAAATTTGGCATTTATGAAAACACTGCAGGATGTGAGCATTTTTATTTTGCTCTGGTTCACTTTCTAGTTCTATGAGCTACGACATTAAAGCTGCTCAGGTAAGCCCCTTCTTCCTTCCTGATGTGTGCATGCAAAGCTATAAATTTTCCTCTCAGTACTGCTTTTGCTGTGTCCCATAAGTTCTGATAGTTTGACTCTTCATTATCATTGGTTTCCAGGAACCTTTTGATTTCCTCTTTGATTTCATCTCGGACCCACTGGGTATTCAGTATGAGGCTGTTTAACTTCCAGGTGTTAAAGTTTTTCTTCTTTGTTCCTTTGGAATTCACAAATAATTTCAGAGCCTTGTGGTCAGCAAAGGTAGCCTGCAAAATTTCTATACTCTTGATATTATGAAGATATGTTTTATGTGCCAACATATAGTCTGTCCGGGAGAATGTCCCATGTACACTGGAGAAGAATGTGTATCCAGGTTTTTAGGTATGAAGTGTCCTATATATATCCACTAGGCCTCTTTCTTCCATTTCTCTCCTCAGGTCCAGTATATTCTTGTTGGGTTTCAGTCTGGTTGACCTATACATTGATGACAAAGCCGTGTTGAGGTCCCCCACAATTATTCTATTGCTGTTGATGTTATTTTTCAGCATTTCAACAATTGTATTAAATATTTTTCTGGAACCTCATTTGGTGCATATATATTTAGAAGCGTGATTTCTTCCTGCTCTACATACCTTTTGATTAATATATAATGTCCATCTTTGTTCCTTACAACTTTCCTGAGTGTAAAGTTTGCATTATCTGATATTAGTATGGCCACTCCAGCTTTTTTATGGGTGTTGTTTGCTTGGATAATTTTCCTCCAGCCTTTTATTTTGAGTCTGTTTGTTCTGACTATTTAGGTTTGTTTCCAGCAGAAAGTTGGATTAAGTTTTTTGATCAATTTAGCCATTCTGTGTCTCTTAACTGGTGCATTTAGTCCATTGACATTTAGAGAAAGAACTGTCCTGGGATTTGATGCCATCTTTATATCGAAATTTGGTGTGTCTTTTGTTTAGTCTTGTCTTAAATTAGGTCTTTCAGTTTTTCTCTTAAGAGTGGGTTTGAGTCTGTAAAGGTTTTGAGCTTTTTTTTTTATCTGTGAAACCATGTATTTTTCCGTCAAACTGGAAAGTGAGTTTTGCTGGGTACAGTATTCGAGGTGAAGCATTCATTTCATTCAGTCTTGTGACAAGTGTGACATTGGTGATACCACGCAGGCCAGCGTCAAAAATAGAGTGAAGATGACAATTCTGATGACCAGATAATGACCAATGAACTAATGAATCTCTCAGATAAGGACTTTAGAAAACCAATCTGGAAGATGCTGAAAGAACTCAAAGAAACCATGGACCGAGTTGAACAGAACACTAACAAGAAATAGAATTTTATCCTGTTTTTACCTATTTACTTGGCAGATACAGCTTCTCATGTGAGTATTCTCCTTGGCATACTAAAACACTATTTATTTCTGTTGTTCAAATTTAAGTGTCAAGATTACTATAATGTCCAAATTTCTGTTATTGATGTATAAGGAAAGTTACTACTCAGCTTGACTTTGACTACTCATGACTATTTCCACCAAACACAACCCCTGTTTATTCTTGTGTAATATTTCTCCCTCAGAAACATGCCCTTAAAATTCGTTTATATATATTATTGGTTTGGGTGTCTATTATTGCCTCACTTATCACCAATCATGTGTTCAATACTTTACTGTATAATTCTATGGTACTTGTTTGCAACAGTTTCGATTTCTACCTTACTGTTTTAAAGATTCCATTTCTTTCTTTTTTGCCACTTGGCTTACTATATGTCTCAGTGTTGTATTGTTAGACTAGGATATATTTTCCTTGGCATTCTTTTTGCTTCCTGAATTTGTACAGAAGCTTCTTTTTAGGGAGTGGAAAAGTTATCTGCTATTATTTCCCTCACTACCTTTTATATCCTTTCCCCCATTCCTCTTTTTCTTGTATTCCTCTATATAGGAGATTATTTCTTTTGTTTGTTCATTAAATATCTTACATTTTCTTCCAATATTATGGCTCTTATTTCTTTATTGACTTCGTTGTCATTGCTGCTTACAATTTTTCTTACAGTTCATCTCTACCTGTGTAAACTTACAACTATGCATAGCTTCCTAACGTGATATTTTGGAGGGCCGCACCTGTTTGACACTCATGGGCTACACCTGACTATGCACTAAGAAATTGCTCCTGGCTTGGAATGAGCATATGGGACAATGGGGGATCGAATCGTGGTCTGTCCTTGGCTAGCGCTTCAAAGGCCACCACTCCAGTCCTGCTAACTTTTTCTTTTATTTGCCTCAGTTCATTTTTATAGATTCTCTCATCTTCTGATTGCTCATTTTTGAGTTGGTTGAATTGTCCTTCTATACATTTCTTAATTTCGCAGGCTCCTGATTTCTTGATTTCTATGTTAAGGCATTCAGAGTCAATTTTAGGTCTTCATACATTAGGCTCATTCATTATGATAGACTTGTAAATATGCTGGGAATCCTCTCCATAGCTTCAACTGCAGCTGTGTTCCTTAGTTTTCCCATTATTCTTGCATTTGGTATTTTAGAAATATGGAATTTCTTGGTGTTTAAAAAGTGATCTGCTGGGGCCAGAGAGATAGCATGGAGGTAGTGTGTTTGCCTTGCATGCAGAAGGATGGTGGTTTGAGTTCTGGCATCCCATGGGCCCCCCGAGCCTGCCACTAGCGATTTTTGAATGTAGAGCTGGGACTAACCCCTGAGCTCCACTGGTTGTCACACACACACACACACACACACACACACACAGAAAGAAAAGTGATCTGTTGTTTTTTTGTGTGTCAGAGATGATGAGAGTTGTTTCTGCTTTACAGCTTATTTTCCCAAAGAAGAAAGTTTATCCATGTATGATAGATGCATTGTAAACTAGTTTTTTGATTGTTGAAATGATTTATTATTATTATTATTAGATAAAAGATGCAAAGAAAGAGAACAAAGTAAAGTTACTGTGGGAAGACAATCACCCATAAACAGAATTCTGAGAAGAAATTCTCTTGCTGACACCTTAATTTTAAACTTTCAGCCAAAGAGCATTAAGAAAAATAAAACAAAAACCCATGCACAATTAATTTGTCCCTCAAGTCCCCAGATTGTAGTACATTTTAACATTTCTTAGCATTACACAAAGCAATATAAAGCCACAAACTTTATTTAATTCCTTTAACAGTGAAAGCATTTCATTTTTAACATTTCCATGCATATGCATATTAGTTTAAGTTAACTTTAATAGTTTAAGTGGATTTTTAAGGATTAGAGGCAAAGGAGCACAGCCAAGATGGTGTTAGAGTGGCAATTATTGTTTGCACAGGTCCAGCAAAATATGGGGACATGGAAAGGAAAAACCTTGACCTAAATACAAGGAGACCTTACCCCTGAAGTTTACTGGCATAAGACGAACTCTAGGCTCCAGGCATGCTAGATTGCCCAACCCAAGTCATAGTCTGTAGTACCAATACACGTTTCTTTTTCACACAGTCGCTGTTTTTGGTGTCAGGTTTCTGTAGTTGAAGATCCTGGAATCTGGGCATATCCCACATCGAAGTCAGGATGTTGTGGGGTGTCCTCTAGCTTCAATTCTCAATTCGAGGGTATTGCAGAGAGCCTTGTCCTGAAAACAGGATTTTGTTGTTGTTGAGTCTTCTGGGTGATAAGGGAAGTCTCTTTTGAGTAGGTAGATGTGAGAGCATTGGTAGTGCCTTCAGTGGTAGAGCTCCACCGTGATATTATAGACAATCTTGGTTGTTTCTTAGATGGCTTCCCTGGTTCAAGGGTGAATGGAGAATGCCCATTCTTCTGATGACTGAGCCAGGTCGTTATGAAAATGTTCAGGTTATAAGGTCCCTTTGCAGTACAAGATTTGTGTGTTCCTATCCCTATTAGATAAGAAATTTAATGTATGTATAATATTTTCCCATTTTAATGTGCCTATACAAAAGAGGAACAGTGTCACATGGCGTTATTGGCGCATATGGGTGCTGCTAGAACAAGTCCAATACTCCTGTGACTTAGTTCAAACATAAACATAAACTTAGTTCAAACATAAACATAAACATAAACTTCCAACTGAGAGACTCTTCTACCAGGATTCCTTATTGAACACATCACAAAATAGACAAATAGGGGAGAAAATAGTCACTGTACAAGAGAATATTTATTAAGAGTTATAGCTGTTAAGAAAATACATATAAATTTTCAAAAGACATATACGTGTCCCTTTTATGTCTTTTGAAATAGTTGGGTGGTGTTAAATCCGGTGTACCACTTTGGTCAATGATTTGGCCTGTGCAGTACTGAAGGTAAAAAGGGCAAATGTGGGATAATGATGGTTGGAAGTGAGGGAATGAAGGACTAGTAGGGCTAGTAGGGGTGTGAGAAAGGGCAATATACAAGATGGATGTTCTGCATATAAAAATACCCTTATTTATACGGATTACTATTAATAAATACTGTACCGCACCCCTGCATGGTTTAGAAAATGTAGACCAGTGATGAAAAAAAAGTTGCCCATGACTGCCCAGCGCAGTCCAGCAACCCAGCTAGGTCTGCCTAGCCTCCCAGCACTCCCAAGCTAGGTAAGATAAAGGCAAAGTGGCAGAAGAATTTAATAACGTTTAAAACTTTGTTAGTAGGATCACACAGGTATATCAGTCCAACAGACTTTAAGATAACCATTGCAGAGTAAAATAACCAGTTTGGAGGACATAAGCAGAAGATTCACATTAGTGCCTTAAATTTTTTTCAATAATTTTATTTATCTTTTTTATTAAAAATTTTTTTTTGGTTTTTGGGCCACACCCGGTGATGCTCAGGGGTTACTCCTGGCTATTCGCTCAGAAGTCGCTCCTGGCAGGTACGGAGGACCATATGGGGAGCAGGGGGATCAAACCATGGTCTGTCCTAGGTTAGCACAAGGCAAGGCTGGCACCTTACCTCCAGCACCACTGCCTGGCCCCCTTTAAAATTTTTTTAATAATAATTTTTATTTTGAGCAAAGTGGATTAGATATCTTTCACAGTAATATTTTAAATATATATTAATATTGAATCAGGGGAATTCCCACCACCAAAGTTTTCCTCCCACCATCCCCAATTTTTGCATGTAAAGCAAGCTCTTGTGTACAATAATATTTTAGGTACATGTAAACTTAATATCAGGGAGATTCCCATCATCGAATTGTTCTCCTTACACCTCCGTTCCCATCCTACCTCCCATATCTACCTCCCTCAACCCCAGGCCTGCAAGAGTATGTGGTCTCCTCTGCGCCTAACTTGCTACTTAGTGGTCTGACACCTGCTTGGTCTTGATAGCTCCCTTATTTCCTCCTGTATTTGGGGATTGGAACTAGATAGATCAAGTTACATGGTTTTGTTTGAAGAAGGGAAAAGTAATACACTGCAGTAAAAATCAAATACACCGAAAATGGGCGGGGTCCTTCTAGAGGCTCTCATCCTCGGTTTGAAGTGAAGGGGAAAATGGTGAATCACTCCAGCATTCCAAAAAGGAGTGTCAAGTAAAATAAAATATCCAGTGAGCATTCCAACAATAAAGGTAAGCACCACATAAAAGCCATGATCTTGAGATAAAACATGGCAGAGCACATAAAAGAAGAAAAGAAAGAAAGAATATATATAAATATATACTATACATATATTATTATATATTTTATATATATGTAAATGGAGACAACAACTTTAATAACCACACCAAAACAAAGAAATCGACAAAAGCTAGATAGATAAATAAAAAAAAGGGAGAAAAGTTATTTTGTGACTTTTTTCCCCTCCTGCACAGAAACAGTAAATATTGGGGTCATTCAAAGAGGAATTCTCTTGGCCTAAGATATACAGGTTTTCTCCATCCATAGAGTATATAGTTATGGAATTAACTATAGACTCCGTACAGGTTCATTTATTCTCCTCTTGGTGCTTTCGTGCTGTTTGGAAGACTTTTGCTTAGTCCTGGGTGATAAAGTCAGACCTCCATATCTAAAGATCTCGGTATCTACATAAGTCAAGGGCTGGAACTTATGATGAAGTCTTTCTTTGTGGTTCTAGTAGTTCTGCTCCCTCAGTGTCATTTTAATCTGTCTTCTGTGGTTGCTGGTTTTGGTCTTCGGAATGGTCCTAGGATGTTTCCAAAAGACCCATTCTGTTGTAATTGTCCCAGACAGAGCTTTGGAACTGGAGATCATGGTTGTTGTGCAGGCCATAGCTCAAATTCTAGACTATCGCTTTTTTATTGGTTACAGGATACATACAGTCTGGTCATGGTTCTATCAATAAGTCATCTGCAGATCACAATCTTGGCTCTTGGACGGACCAAAGGGTGACAAGTCTTCTGATTTTGTCTTATCGTCATATGGTGGGATAGGATAACCTGATCTTAGGTCAAGTTGTTCCCATTTCCTTGTTGTCAGCATATACTATTAGGGCTGGAACTGGATGGTGTCCCAGCAGTATTAAGGATGTCCCAGACGGGATTTGTTTCCTGTGGTTGTTGTGAAAAACTGCGTCATTTCTATGTCTGGGATCCAGGGTTCTAGGCTGGACGGATGATGTCTAATCACCTGGGATCTAAGTTGGGTCCACATGACATATTTTCAGGGTGGGAGATGTCCCTGTATTGTAAACAAGTATGAGATATCATCCCTAGTATTTGAGAGCTCGTTTTTATACATAAGATTTCCCCCTTTTTTTAGTGTGTCTTTGCAGGGGGAAATGGTGCTGCATTATATTGCTGGTGTATTTGGGGGTGGAAAGAGAAGAAAATAAAACAGGTCACACTCCCAAAAATATAAAAAATAGAAATAAAACTCTATGTGCTCACATAAATGTATAAAAATAATAAAATAGCAAGGTAATTGAAGGAACAAATTGATGCAATAGACTATCTTACATTTGGGGGAAAAGCAGGAAAAGAGGTACTGTGTACAGATCTATTGCTTATGATGGAAGTATAGGTTTCCCCATTGACTTTTGGGATTTTCTAGTGGTGTGTGGGTTCCCGAGCGTCTTTACTTCATGCACCCTGACCTTCTTCAGTTTGTTAAGAGAATCACGGCAGGAAGGCCGTGGGAAGAGTTCTTGCTTTGAGGGTGCTTTTAGAGCTAAGTTCATTTTCAAGTACCAGTCCATATTAGGAAGAGTTGGTAAGGAGGGACGTGCATCCTGAGTCAGCAGAGGAGATGGTTGGCTCTTCTGCCAGGGATGAGGTGTGGGTTTGATTGGGTGTCCCTTCACTTGGGTTCTGGGTACTAATTCGTTGGGGTAGAAGGTCAGTCTTGATGCCTAATGGATTAAGAACTGAGGGTGAAGAGTTTTAATAAGGTGGGAAATCTGTATGAGGTTGAGGGGTGCAGGGATAGTTGGATATCCAAAGGGGGGAGAGGTGAAAGTATATAGAAGGGGCAGGAAAGAAAAAAAGATAAAATATATTAAAAAAGAGGGGCCCGGGAGATAGTATAGAGGTAAGGCGTTTGCCTTTCATGCAAAAGGTCATCGGTTTGAATCCTGGTGCCCCCATATCATCCCCCGTGCCTGCCAGGAGCAATTTCTGAGCATAGAGCCAGGAGTAACCCCTGAAGCACTGCCGGGTGTGACCCCCCCAAAAATATATATTAAAAAGAAAGGGAGAAGAGAAAAAGAAAAAAAAGAAGAAAGGATTGAAAAGAGAGGAGAAAAGAGCAAGGAAATTCTAGTTTGCTTGAATGAGTTCAATGAGTAGGGCCTGTAGTATCAATCTGTAGGTTACTGTTGCTACTTTGGTGGTCTGGCTCGTCACGTGCTTCAAGTTCTAAAAGAAGGCATAACCTGGAGATAAAGTGTACGTTAAAGAGATTTCTTGGGACATTCTCTTTTTTTTTTTTGTTTTTGTTTTTGTTTTTGGGTCACACCCAGTGATGCTCAGGTTAACTCAGAATAACTCCTGGTTATTCGCTCAGAAGTCGCTCTTGGCAGGCATGGGGGACCATATGGAGAACCGGGGGATCGAACCGCGGTCAGTCCTAGGTTAGCGCAGGTACTTTACCTCCAGCGCCACTGCCATTCTCATAGTGCACGCTGGGTATGGTATCTCGTGTGACTGAGTACCGGGATGCCATCTTGTTTTGTCCATCCTATGTATCCAATAATGCCTGTGGATATAAAAGCTGAGAAGTTATTTTAAATATATAAAGATTAAAGCATTAAAACATATTGTTATGAGATGTTTCCATTGGAGTCATTGATTTCCCATGGTATTCTTTACCTGTATTTCTGTATAAGATTCCTAAGGGGATATTATGGGTCTTTGTGGTAGAAGGCTTATTATATATCTGTTCTCTCTATACTGCTATTTCTGTTGTTGTTGATTTCTTTGTGGTTTGATGTTTAGTCCGGAGTTTGTGTTGTACTTCTTTCATGTGTCTTGGGCACTACTTCTCAGTATTTGTTGACTATTACAGTGTTTTGAATTTCTACCCTGTTAAACTCTGTTATTTGATTGTTGAGTATTGATTGTATATAATGTGTATGTTCTAGGTGCTTCAGAAAAGTGCTATCATTCTGTATTTATCTTTTGGCTTCTGACTTACTTCGTTTAACATAATATGATCTAGATCCATCCATGTTGCTGCAAAGTCTGTGATTGTATCATTTCTTACTGCTATGTAGTATTCCATTGTGTATAAATACCACATATTAATGATCCATTCATCTGTTGTTGGACATCGAGGTTGGTTCCAGGACTTGGCTATTATACTGAGCACTGCTATAAATAGTGGGGTGCACACATATTTTGGGATGAATGCTCTTCCGACTTGGGGGTAGATACCTAGGAGAGCAATTGCTGGGTCAAACGGCAGCTCAATTCTTATTTCCTTGAGCACTCTCCAGACTGTTCTCCATAGGGATTGGACTAGGGGGCATTCCCACCAGCAGTGGATGAGAGTGCCTTTTGTACCGCATCCCCGCCAACAGAGACTGTTCCCATTATTTTTTATGTGAGCCATTCTCACTGGTGTGAGATAGTACATCATTGTTGTTTTGATTTGGATTTCTCTGATGATAAGTGAAGGTGAGCATGTTTTCATGTGTTTGTTGATCATCTTTATGTCTTCTTAAGAGAAGTGTGTATTCATTTCTTCTTCCCCTTTTTTATGACTCTATTTGGTTTTGGGGGCTCAGCTTTCTGGGTGCTTTGTATATTCTGGATATCAGCACTTTATCTGATATATCGTGTGAAAAGATTTTTCCCAGTTGGTTCACTGTCTTCTTGCGTTAAGGAGGGTTTCTTTTGCCATGCAGAAGCTTTTTAGTTTGATGTAGTCCCATTTGTTTATGTTTGATGCTAAGGTTCTTGCCATTGATGCTCCATCCTCGAAGACCTTTTTGATATAGTCTTTGAGTGTTCTACCTATTTTGTTCTCTATAAACTTTATAGATTCGGATCTAATTTTGAGGTCTTTGATCCATTTTGAGTTGACTTGTATAAGGAGTGAGGTATGGGTCTATGTTGAATTTCTTACATGTGGTTTTCCAGTTGTACCAACACCATTTGTTGAAGAGACTTTCTTTATTCCATTTCAAGTTCTTGGCTCTTTTGTCAAATATTAATTGACTGTATATCTGGGGGTTCATGCCTGGAAATTCTGTTCTGACCCACTGGTCTGTGGTCCTGTCTCTGTTCCAGTACCACACAGTTTTTATTTTTTATTTTAACACCTTGATTACATACATAGTTGTGTTTGGGTTTCAGTCATGTATAGAACACGGCCATCACCAGTGCAATGTTCCCATCACCATTGTCCCAATTCTCCCTCCTCCGCAACCACCCCCCGCCTGTACTCTGGACAGGCTCTCCATTTCCCTCATAGGTTCTCTTTTTTAGGACAGTTCAAAATGCAGTTATTTCTCTAACTAAGCTCCTGGGGTGAGCTGGAACTTCTAGCTCCTTTCTCTTTTGTGTCTGAAAATTATTATTGTTGCAGGAATGTCTTTCCTTCTCCTTAAAACCCATAGATGAGTGATACCATTCTGCGTTTTTCTCTCTCTCTCTGACTTATTTCACTGAGCATGATGGATTCCATGTACATCCATGTGTAGGAAAATTTCATGACTTCATCTCTCCTGACAGCTGCATAATAT
>PVKC010046435.1:0-11237 GCA_004027635.1 Crocidura indochinensis
ATATAAAAAAGGCAACAACCTTGGAGGCAGGGATATAACTAAATAGTAGAGGATTTGGCTAGCATGAGTAATCCCTGAGCATGATCCTGGCATTGCCAATGTAAAATAAAATAATAAAGCCAAAAACTCTTCTTCACGCTGCAAAATTGAGCCCATGAAAGTACTCTTGCATAGTACAGGTTTAGGTCTGATGTCATAACGTCAGTGTCATGGCAAATACACTCCATCTGCAACAGACTTGAGGAAAGGAACTCAGTTTGGATTATAGAGGTTGTTTTAAATGAATGTGGCTCCCTCTTCTGGCCAAAAACCTAAATCAATAATAATCTGAAAAAGAAAACAGGTTTCTTCTCTGGAAAAAACAGAAATATTTGTCAACACAATGCTCCTAATAAACATTGGGTCTGACAATATAGTGCTCTTTGATCCTAAAATTAATGATAAATGATTTGTCACAATGATCCAGAGAAAGATGTTAATTTAAAAAAAAGAGAAAAGAAAATCTTGCTCTGAAATAAAACAAAATGAGGAACTAACAGAAATTCACCAAGGGCTATGTTAAAGGGGGCATTTGAAGGTAAAATAGCTGTTTTTTCTTTAGATTATGAGATGCAGTCTTTATATTTTTAATTTCATCAAAAGAGCCAAATTTTATTAAAGAAAAGTATTGAGGATATGAAAGTTGAGATATCTAAATAATATACTGAAATATTACCACTGATTGTGATGGGAGTCAAATAATTGCATTAATTGCCAAGTATCTACTTGATATCTTGATTTTTCATGAGGTCAAGCTTACATTGAAAAAGCTTTTTTCATAATGCATCTGTATTTAACTCTTTTAAGTATATTTAAAAATGGAATACTTTTAAAAATATTTAAGCCCAAATTATATAATTATTTTTATATATAATTCTTTAATAAAGACAATAGACTACTTAAAAGTGGAGCCAATTATCTATACTTAAGAGAACATTAACAGCAATTTAGAATTATATACTGAGAATATATAAATATGCCACTTTCAAAATAAATCCTAATAATCTGAATACTAGAGAAGTCTCAGGATGTGGTTAATCACAAATAAAAATAAAGCAAAAATATTATCACATTACATTCAAAATACAAATCAATTTAGACTCTCCTCTGTCATATACACATACATACAACTGAACACTTAACACTTCACTGGTTACTAAGTTATAGTTCCCCTTGAATGATCCCAACATTTCTGAGTCATAAATTCTGACACTTTCTAGAGGGTACAAACCAGATTTATCATATCTTTATAATGAGTTTCAGTATAGGAATGAATTAACTGTGCTTCCATGCAGAAGACTCAAGTTTGAAAGGGTAAAGAGATACATCTTCACATAAGAGGCAACTGCAAGGTCCTGGGTGCTAGTTTCTTATTGATGATAGCTTATCTTTTACACCTATTCCCAATGAAGATTAAGAAAACTTTATCTGGGGCCAGAGAGATAGCACAGTAGGTAGAGTATTTGCCTTGCATGGGGCAAACCTGGGTTTGATCCCTGGTCTCTCATATGGCCCCCCAAGCCTGCCAGGATAAATTTCTGATAAAGTACTCACAATAAATTACTCTAGAGCCAGAAATAACTACTGAGTGACACCAAATGTGAAACCCCCCTCCAAAAAAAAAAAAAGAAAGAAAGAATACTTTATCTGGGGGTGTCAGGAGTTTAGGAACAGGATACTGCAAAAGGCAATTTGGCTAGATGTCAGATTTTCTATTTAGTCTTTTCAAGAAGTGTACTGCAACTCTGGGGGGAGCTGAAAGAAAGGAAATAGATAGCAAAGTAGCAAGTATCATTTACATCCCCTATATTAAGTATTTATTAAAAATTTAGAAACCACAAAAGGAATCAAAAAATGAAAAAAGAAAAGGTGAATATTTTTCTTTAGTGATCAAAATTGCATGTGATTAATATTGGAAAATAATCATTAATTGATGAATATATATGAATGTTATGAGTTTTAAAAATTCTCCTTTTCAGATCACACTACACAGAAGCCCATGTTAACATTTATCATTATTTTTCCTTTGTTCTTTTTAGCTTATACATCACTATAAATTCCTCAGTCTTTCCTTAATGTTTGCAACTTTGATAATCATAGTATTAGACAGCTATTTTATAGAATGAGAATCATTTTATGAGATTCCCTGATGCTTTTCCATTATTTAACGATGTCTGAATATTAAGGTAATAAATAAACGTTACCCATATCCCAAACAATGGGATGTCAAAGCATCATATCAAGAGGTTCAGGATACATCTATATTTTTTGCTGGAGGGGGAGTCTCTATCTTAAAACGGTGATTTTATTTCAATCCCTAAGTTGAGGTCCATTAAGTTGATGATATCTATAGGTTTCTCAACTATAAAGACCTTTCTGTTGTTGTTGTTCATTATATAGCTTGAATGTTAAACTTTGAAATTACTTCCACCAAACTTATTTCCATTAATTTTCGGTATCCATCAAAATAAACTCATAAAAAAAACTACATTCAATAAGCTGAAATTCAATACTGACACTATATTATTGCATTGCTCTGATTGGTCTATCTTTGGCTATTAAGAACACCATTAGGTTGTATCATTTCATCTTTTAAGAAATGCCCATGAATTGAGGGCTTTTACTTACTGTACTTTCATATATAATAAAATATTTTAAGTTCTATAATATATTACCCTTTACATATCTATTATCAATATTTTTCTAGTGTCTTGATCATTTTTTTTTGGCTTTGGGTTTTTTTTTGGGGGGGGTGCAAACCCGTTGACGCTCAGGGATTATTCCTGGCTATGCGCTCAGAAATCGTTCCTGGCTTGGGGGCCATATGGGATACCAGAGGATCAAAGTGTGGTCCATTCTAGTCTAGTGCTCGCAAGGCAAACGCCTTACCTCTAGCACCACTGCTCCAGCCCCATCTTGGTTATTTTTAATGGAGAATGCTATTTATGAAACAAGGCCTAGGCTCCAGTTGTGCTCAATGCCAAAAAAATATCATTATTTTTAATTATTTTAGTGGGAAGATTGAGGAAATATATGCTTATATATTAAGCAACCTATGTATACAGATTTCTGTTTCTATATATATCATAGTATATATGTATATGAATATACACACATTTGTATGCATGTGTATGGGTTACATCTCATATATAGGTTCATGTTTATGCATATATTTGAATTGTTACCCATATATTTGATCCCAATGAAATACTATAGAGTTCATATAGAATCCACCACTAACTTATTTATAATGCTATATTTCAACAACATAATTCTAGTTCTTATTACCCACAATAGTCATTTGTTTAATTCTAGTAAACAAAGTCATTTCAGAATTCAGAACTGTTTCACACTTTTGAGAAAAAAACCTAAATGCTTTATTTCAGCTTTTATGTGCCATTATATTACAATGTCTAATCAAAACTATCTTAGTTACTTATATTGTCTTTCTTTTTCATTCACTTTCCTCTCATTAGTATTTTTCTCTGTAATATAACCAGATGTGTATGTTAACTGTTGTATTGGGGGGCTATCATCTATAATAGCTGGCTTTAACTTGAGGGTAGATAGTACATGTGAAGCATTTTAAGCATTTAAGTCAGAGTTCTAGCCAAAAATGATATTTAGATAAGTATTATAATACCTTCTAATTAAGTTCTCTATTTTGTTCCTAACAACAACTATAAATAGCCATTTTTATAAGAAATAACTTATTTGGAAGTCAACATCTGCCACAACAAAAACCAAATAGTGGGGCACTAGGTGACTAAGAGCCAGCACATCTACCTGTGGCTACTGGTCAAGCTACACCAGTTTCTGGACAAATGCACCAACTTCCCACATTCAACCAAGTCTTGCTGAAGCAGTTATTCAAGAGTTGGACCAACTGGATCTCTCTGTCCCTGTGGCGGATGATCTGCAAAATGAAGCTTCCCAGCAGGAAGGCATAACTGCGGAGGTGATGGGGACCATCAAAGATGATGTACGTGTCCAAGAGGTGCCAAGAGGTGCCCAAAGTGAAGGTGTTCACCCTGAGAGTGACCAGCAGCGTCCACACTCGCATTCTCAAGGTCAGAGGCAAAATCCTTACCTTTGACCAGCTGGCACCATTCTGCTTTCAAGATCCCGCAATGACCGGGAGGTGTACAGGCATTTTGGCAAGGCACATGGAATGCCACGCCAAACCTATATGCGCTCCAAATGTTGCAAGTTAGAGTAGACTCAAACTGATCGAAATCCTACTTTGCTATTAAAGAGTTCGGACTAAGAGAGGAGAAGAGAAGAGAGGAGGAGAGGGGATGGGAGGGGAGGGGAAGAGAAAAACAAAAGAAAAGAAAAAAGAAAACTAGAAAGAGAAAGGGAAAAAGGGAGGAAGAGAGGAAGAACTTACTACTGGTTTATTATATATAGTATCTTTTTTAAATAAACAAATATGCATAATTTTTGTTGTTTTTTAGTCATACCCAGGAATTCTCTGGACTTATTTCTGTCTCTGTACTCAGGGAGAACATATGCATGATGCGATCAATCAGGCTTGGTTCCCTGCAAAGCCAGCACTTCACCTACTATCTCTCTATGGCCCCATATACTTTTCATTCATCAGGCTACTTATAGTCATTTATCCTTTGGGTTTTATTATAAGAATGTCCTAATAATCACTCCCAGTCACTTCAAGGTCACCTATCTTTTTTGTTTTCCCACCACAGGTACATATTTCTATTATCATGTAGCTATGCTGCAGTTTCTTCAATCTCCTAGAATTTAAATGTTTTAAGTGGTTTTTTTTAAATGTAAATGGTATTTAAATGGTTTCCAATTAAATGGTCTTCAATTTCAAATTAGCAATTGAAAAAAATCTGAAATTCATAACCTGTGTTTGTGTAGTTTTATATTGTTCCAGGTAAATCATAAGTATCAATTCCTATATATGTGACTGCCAGTTCTAAGGGTAAAGTCTTTTTTTGTTGTTTTTTTATTTTGTTTTTGTTTTAATTTTTATTGTGGTCAAAATAAATTACAATTATTCCACAGAAATATTTAAGGCACATAGTGACAACGAATAAGGGGCATTCCCACCACTAGTTCTGTCTTCCCTCTACCTCTGTTCTCAGCATGCATCCCATATCTCCCTATGGGAGGTAAAGATAAAATCTTATGAGCTTTTGTTAGATAACAAAGCTTCCCATTGAATGTTAGTATCTCTTGGAACTCTCACTAGCAATTTACAACAGTGTGTTTTCTTCCCTCAAAGGGAAGCATCACCAACAGAAAGTCTCTTCAAAGAATTTAGATTTTAGTATTCTGATAGGTTTTCATTTCTCTAATTAAAATTGCATATAAGCATTTTTAAATATTAATATTTCTCTATACATATTATGAACTATAAGTGACTATCTTTTTCCAATTTTTTTTACTTGTTCCTTTAACATTAAGTTTTAAAATGTTGGGAGGTTAGGCATTTTTAGCCCTTTGCTATGATATATGTTGCTAATATTTTTTATCTGATTGTTTTTCTTTTAGTATAGTTGATCATGCAAGAAATTATGTGAAATATTCAATAATTGTTTTTTAGAATTTGAATAATTTAGACTTCCCCTAAAGCAAGATTAAACAATAATCTACATAATTTTTTAAAAAGTTTATAGCCATCTGTTACACATTAGGATATATTATCCATTTAGAATTCACTTTTGTTCATAATAAAGGAATAAGTTTAAAAAAATCTGATTTAAAGTTTAGTCACCAAACCTCAGAGAATAGTCTTGATTTTCTACTTTGACATATAAGGTTAATTTCTAGCAGTAGTATTTAACCTAGAGTCACTAGAAGGAGAAAAACATTTTATTGAAACAGTGTTATCCAAATTGGCTTTCCTCTTTCTCTTATCCTGTCTCATATGGTTTGTGTCTGTCTCTGCTGCCCTCCCTTCTCTTACCCTGCAGATGGAAAACTAAGACTCAAATGATAAAGCCTAATTGGGTTAGGGACAACAACGGAATGATTTCCTGACAGCCCATTCTTTATTTGAGGGTACAATCTGAGCTCCATATACCAACCATCATTGTGAAGTATAAATGCCAACGACCATGGTAAATCCATTAATGGGACTTGCTTACCCATTATTAGAACCATCTGACTCTGTTAAAATCTTTACTAGGACTTTAATTTCTCTACAGAGGGCTTTAAATTAATTAGGGGTTTACATGCTAACAAAGAGCCTGATACATCCATAAATCAATCTGGTGTAGGAGGACTAGGCAAAGAGGATGTCTATTCAGTGGAGACCTCAAATTCGGCATCCCTGTCGGGATTCCAACAAAAGGGTGCAGGTGTGGTATAGGCTACTGTAACAAGGAAGCCCCAATAATTACTTTGCATCACTTAAACCACAGCAGGTAATATGGTGAATCAAAGTCCCAGGCGCTCAGCAAGTGAAACCCATGTTACCATGAAAAGCCCCATCATATCACTTTAACCTCTGTAAATAAATTGCCATAACACTGTGATTTATGTGATATCAAGTTCAAGAATTAAAAAGACATTGATCAAAATGATCTCCCTCCTCCCACTGCCATCCCCCCGTCTTTGTTAGGAATAGAAAGTAACAGATGGAACCACATCACTTCTTTCTTCCTTTTTCTTTTAATGTATTGAACATCACTTTAAAAACCTTTAAAATTGCCAGTGCCCTTCATTAAATATATTTCCATTAAGGTTTGCTCCCACAGTCTGTTCATTAGATAGACTTTTATACAGGGTTCAAATATGAAAATTATGGTTGTATATCAACTTAAAAAGTGCATGACAAAAATTTTCTAACTTTAAATATTTCAAAGTGAGAAAAATGTCACTTCTTTTATATCATTCAATTAGAAAAACTCATGAATTATAACAATTCCAGGTTCACTTTTAAATGTGTCTCATTTGACACAATCAGAGCTATATACACATATGACATATATTTATGAAAAATATTTTAATATACATTTACTTGTAAACTTGTAAGTTGTGTTTCATTTGTCACAATGTTTAAAATATATGTAATAAATCTACATTAAAAACAATGAATATGGGGCCGGGCGGTGGCGCTGGAGGTAGGGTGCCTGCCTTACTGCACTAGCCTTGGATGGACCGCGGTTTGATCCCCCGTGCCCCATATGGTCCCCCAGGCCAGGGGCGACTTCTGAGCGCATAGCCAGGAGTAACCCCTGAGCGTCACTGGGTGTGGCCCAAAAACCAAAAAAAAAAAATGAATATTTATGTATATAAACATTTAAATTTTGTTTATTTATTTATACTATGTTTTCATTATATTTATTATTCATTTTTCTAGCTAGTCTGGACCCTGCTCTCTTTCCACAAACATAAGGATATGAAGTCCTCATATTTGAAGCAAATATATTTGTTTAAATAAAAAATATTCCACATTCAATTCATTTTGGAGATCAAAGCATGCACAGATCAAAATAGCTCTTAATAATAGGTGATAAAATAGTATGTTAAATATATGATATCAATAACACCCAGTAAAAATAAAATCTTAAAACTTATTGTAGAATTAGGCTAAGTAATTCAGACTATAGATGTTTTAAATTTGAGCCAAAGGATTCAACCTGTTAAAATTTCTTGTTAGCATAAAAGTTTGCCTTCCATTTCTGTATAATAAAATACCCCAAACAACCTCTATTATATACGCTTTCTACCTATATATGATAATATCATTGGGTTACATTGACAATGATTCAGAATTTATATATCTCGTTGTCATGGAGAGCACAAAACAAGAAAGAAATGTTATGTACCAAAGTATATGAAATTAATCATAACCTTAAATTTGTTCTACCACATGGTGAGTAGAACAGTAAAATAAGAAAGTGAGGCTATAGATTGCTCACCATCTTGCTGTGAAATCTCCTTCATTCCGCTCAATCCTCTTTACTACATAGATATTCTCAGATTCAAAGGCATAGTGCCAGTAATATTTGATATACATATAATCTTCTTTTAAACATATATTTCCTTTCTGTATTAGAGATGCAAAAATAACATTTCGTAGAATTGCTTATATGTGATCAAACATATCTTTGACGAAACACCTTTAGAATCAATGAATGCCACATGGAGAATAGTAATGAGGCATTCTTATAAAAGCTTTCCCATCCAGGCAAGTATCAAAAGAGACTTAAGAGGGTACTTTTTTTTTTTTTTTTTTGATATTTGGGTCACACCCGGCAGTGCTCAGGGGTTACTCCTGGCTCCATGCTCAGAAATTGTTCCTGGCAGGCACAGGGGACCATATGGGACACCAGGATTCGAACCGATGACCTTTTGCATGAAAGGTAAATGCCTTACCTCCATGCTATCTCCCGGGCCCCTTAAGAGGGTACTATAATTCCCATTTTACCCAGAAAAAATGAGAAAACCCCAGTGGGTATCAGTGGGAGGATATAGGAAATCTAGACAACTTTACGAATCTGGCAGCAAAATAGCAATATTAGATTTTTTTCTTCTGTTAAGGTGTGTTAAGAGAATCAATGCAAATAAAAAGGTTCAAATAATATTCAGTTTTTCTTAGTCTATCGAAAAGGGCTAATATATACCAAAAAATTCATCATCACATATTAACTCAACAAGAAAAAAAATGAAGATACCCAACAGATACAAACACAAAGAAAACAAATACACTAGTATCAGTAGACAAAGATTTTAATGCACCACAGTACATATGCTTTACTTAGAAGCAATGAGTTTCAAAACAATGAAAAACTAGCAAAGAAAAGAAAAGAAAAAGATAGGGCCCAAGCAGTAGTGCAAGCGGTAGGGCACTTGCCTTGCATGCACTAATCTAGGACGGACGAGGTTTGATCCCCTGGCGTCCCATATGGTCTCCAGAAGCCAGGAGCGATTTCTGAGCACATAGCCAGGAGTAACCCCTGAGCATCACCAGTGTGGCCCAATCCCCCAAAAGAAGAAAAAAGAAAAGAAAAATAGTTTTAACAAATTAAAAATAAGAGCCAATAAACAAATGAAACTTTTAGGAGCTAAAGATAGAGCACAGAAATTTGCCTTGCACACAACTGATACCAGTTCTATTTCTGATGTGCAAATGTCCCCTCTCCAAATTCTTCTAGGAATAATCCATGAGCACAGATTTGAGACTATACACCCTTCAAAAATAAACAAAACTGTTCTTCATTAGAACTCCAATAGTGAAAATTAACATAAATAATCTAATAGCAAAATGGAGGGAGAGCAGAGAAAATAGTCAATGAATCTGAACATAGGATTACAGAAAAGAAATTGAAAATTAAACTAATAAAAAGAAATGAAATGAAATGAAAAATATTGATTGAACAGGGGGACAAGGATGTATGAGATTTTAACTAAGGTATGCTTTTCAAATGTCTAGAGTGCTCAGGAAGAAGTGAGAGGGTAGGGGACTGAGAATAAAGATGATGTGTAGAATTTACTCAAATGTTATTAATATATATAAATTTATGTTTATACCACATGTAGAATAAGTTCCTCAGAATTTATTGCTGACTATGTTCAGCAGTGGTGCTCCTAGGGCCATATTAAATATTGGAGATCTAACTGGTATTGGCTGCATGCCATGAAAGGGCCATAATACATATACTATCTCTCTGACTCCACAAAAATGTTTACCACCTCATTTTCTTCATAATTATTTATATATTTCTTCTTTTTCTGGCCACACTAAAATTTTTCTGGTACTATTCCCATTTTGTATATAGAGGTCACTCCACCAGGGGTCTCAAACTCAATTTACCTGGGGGCCGCAGGAGACAAAGTCGGGGTTATCCTTGAGTGCAAAGTCAGTAGTAAGACTTGATCATTGGGGAGTGTGACCCAAACAACTAAAACAAAACAAAACAAAACAAAAAAGATTCCTCTAGGGCAGGGACAAAAAATGTTGTACAGAGGGCTGCAATGGCCCGCGGGCCACGAGTTTGAGACCCCTGCACGAAGTTCAAGAGAACATGCAGTTCCAGGTATCAAAATGAGGTTGTTTGCTGACAAGTTAATTGACTCCCTTAACCTTTGTACTATTTTATCAGCTCCCCTATAGATTGTTAAAGCTAAGCAATCACAAATAAATAAATCCATATACTCTACACTAAAACACGTATAGAAGTCATGAAAAGAAAAAATATCTTGATATTCATAAGAAAGATAGAATGTTAACGATAAATTTTCCCCAACTATAAACTGTACCAATATCATGCTGTTTTGATAACTATTGCTTTGTAGTACAGTTGATAGTTGGGGAAAAGAATGCCTCCCATACTCCTTTTCCCTATGAGTCCTTTAGCTATTTGAGGGTGTTTATTGTTCCAGATGAACTTCATAAGTGTTTGATCCACTTCTTTGAAGAATGTCAGGGGTGTCTTTAGAAGGATCGCATTAAATCTGTATACTGCTTTGGAGAGTATTGCCAACCCACGAGCAGGGTACATGTTTCCATTTCCTTGTGTCCTCTCATTTCTTGGAGCAGGGCTTTATAGTTTTCTTTGCATAGGTCCTTCATGTCTTTGGTCAAGTTGACTCCAAGATATTTGAGTTTGTGTGGCACTAATGTGAATGGGACTGCCTTCTTAACGTCCATATTTTCCCTATCATTATTAGTGTATAAAAAGGCCATTGATTTCTGTGTGTTAATTTTGTAGCCTGCCACCTTACTATATGCATCTATTGTTTCTAGAAGCTTTTTGGTAGAGTCTTTAGGGTTTTCTAAGTAGAGTATCATGTCATCTGTAAACCATAAAGTATATAGATCAACACATAGGCAAAACACTCCATGACATTGAGAGTAAAGGCATCTTCAAGGAAGAAACTGCACTTTCCAAACAAGTGGAAGCAGAGATCAACAGATGGGAATACATTAAGCTGGGAAGCTTCTGCACCTCGAAAGAAATAGTGCCCAGGATACAAGAGCCACCCACTGAATGGGAGAAACTATTCACCCAATACCCATCAGATAAGGGGCTAATCTCCAAATATACAGGGCACTGACAGAACTTTACAAGAAAAAAACATATAATCCCATCAAAAAATGGGGAGAGGGGGCCTGGCAGTGGCGCTGGAGGTAAGGTGCCTGCGCTAACCTAGGACGGACCGCGGTTCGATTCCCTGGTTCCCCATATGGTCCCCCATGTCTGCCAGGAGCGACTTCTGAG
>PVKC010046436.1:0-11238 GCA_004027635.1 Crocidura indochinensis
TTTTTGGGTCACACCCGGCAGTTCTCAGGGTTACTCCTGGCTCCATGCTCAGAAATTGCTCCTGGCAGGCACGGGGGACCATATGGGGCACTGGGATTTGAACCGATGACCTTTTGCATGAAAGGCAAACGCCTTACCTCCATGCTATCTCCTGGGCCCCAGTCAAGATAGTCTTTAGTGATATTTCTAAACAGTTCTTAATTTATAATACTTCGGAGAAAGTAAAGGTCATGTCTTAGAGTAATGAAATGCTTCAGAAGTTAAACTCTATAAAATATCAGGACAATTGTATGTATGTGTAAATAAAACAAGAATAACAATAATCGGAGCATTCGCATTAATCATTAGACTCACAATGAGATAAAACTTAGTTTCACATCGTCTTGATTAAATCTGTGTTCCACGTTGTTGTGAGGAAAAAATAATGCCTCTTTCAAATACTTTCAAAAGTAATTACTTTTAAACTTGTAAAGGTATCATGTTTTTGTATTTAAACTACTAGAGAGGTCTCCAGTTCCTGGAGTCTCAGCTTGTGGGTGGAATTTGAATTTGCATCATCTGTCTTTCATGGATGACTTGGGAAATAGTGTGTATATATATATATATGCAGATAGTGTTGTTTCCTTGTAAAGGAAAAAAGCTTATTTTTCTTTATACTTTGGACAATTTGTTTTGCATATGAACAGCAGTGACAAAAAGGCATGTGCAACTGCAAACACTGTTGCTTTTCTTGTGAAATGAAAATAAAGCATTTAAATATAAAAAAATTAAAAGCAGACATCATTAGCTAAATCTTTCAGACTCCTAGTAACACATTAAATTTACTTACTTTTCTATTTTATTAATTTAAAAAGGTAATAAAATGTTGCACTAACCTTAACATTTTTTGTACCAAAATGCAATTCAAAAAAACTTGATATTGCTTATATTCTAAACACTCATAAGGTAATATCAGTATTAAAGTATAATAGTATATTAAGTCTTGGAAAACAATTCAATAAAGAAACCAGGATTTGTATAATGGTCTGTACAATGAAACAGGAGTTTGAAAACAAGGTCTTCATTCTGAGAACTAGAAGATAAAGATCGGTTTTTCATTTAGAGTAAATGAGTCTGAAAACACTGAGAAATAAAATGTCTTCTATGATAAAACAGAACCAAGGGTTTCAAATTGGTGGTAATTTGTTATGGCAGGTATTTGCTAGAGATTCAAAAACAGAATTATAGAAGTTACTATGTCATTGGTGATATTCAAGAAATTTCTGTATGTCAGGAAAAATTAGAAAAATATGAAGACTCTGTTTTTCTTCAGTGCCCAGAATCATTGATGAAAAAAATATTAATGACCAAAAATAAAGCAAAGTCCATGGATAAATCTGGTGGTGTAAAAATAACAGCTGCTCTAACAACTAACATTGGAGAAAACTAAGAATTTCTAATTCAGTATAAAAAACTCTTTTTGAAACTATCTCAAGTTACCTAAATTTGCTTCTGCTGCTAAAAGTATTCTCACATTTGTCAAATATAAACCTTATCAACTATGCAGTTATACAGGTATTGACTAATACAACAAAATAAGTGAAAAACAAAAATGTTTTTGAAATTTTTTTGTTTAGTTATTCTTTCCCTTACTAAGAAACAGGTGCTATATAAACACAAGGTGTGGTGGTGTGATTCTTGATATGCCTACTTACAGAACAAATTTGGAATGTTTTATTAATGATTCTACATTCTTTTTCTGTAGTAAATGAATCCTCACAAAGAAAATTCCTCAAAAATATAATTTACTGCTCATTTTTAGGATATCCCAGAAGGACATTCTTTCTGATTGTCATATATGATCCCCAAAATTAAAACACAATTTCCTGTTTTACATGTTTTTTATTTATACCTATGAATCATTCTAAAGAACTTAAAAATTTTTGTACTCTGATAATTCAACTCGTAAAAAGAAATATCCAATAACAGACTATCTGAAGAACACCAAACTAGAAAAAGTAACATTGTTTTTAGCATAGTAATTAATTATATTAATTATCTAGATCTTAAATATATGTCCTATTGAAATCATATATTTTATTTTATAATGTTAAAGGTATGCTATATACTCAAATATAATGCTTTATATCTTATTCAAATCTTGGCTGAAACAGAGACTATAACTATGTGATAATACCTAATTTTTGGGTAATGGGTACTTATTTATTTTTCAGATCAATAATATTTTGTACATATTCATTAAAATATTTTCTATGCTCCTATACATTTTACCTTTTCTTTAAAGAAAAAAAGGGAGATATTATACACACAGTTTTTTTTTTCTAGAAAATCTATTGTGATGACATCAAAATATTCTTATTGTCAATATGCTTACCACCCCTACATTTGGTTGCTTCACTGTCTGAGTAATAGACTGGCCCGTGTATCAGGCCACAGTGATCACACTGTGTATCAAATAGAAAGCTTATCTTAGAGTGAAGGATGTGGTGTGAGAGTGGCAGGTGTTTAGAGGTGCAATTGTTTGGAGTATGAGCTCCTGGTCAGAACATTATTAGTAATAATACATTATTAGTAGTACCAACTAAAACTTAAGGTGTTCCAGAAGCATCAATATACTTACCAAATATATTTTCAGAAGGATACACATTCTACTCTATGTCTACAACAATTTTAATCAAATCTTTCCAAGTCTATTACAGTTCTAGAGATTTTTTGGAGCAAAGAGGGGAAAAATGGCTTATAGAGAGAGAGATTTGTTCAAGGAACTGTACTAAATAAATGTATATGAAAATGAAAGGAAAAAGAGGAGTTATAAATATAGATCAACATAAAATTAAAAAGTGATCTATATTTTAAGTATGTAATAATGATTGATATACATGAGCTCCAAATTTTCTTAGTGTCCAGATGCCTCCATATTTTACCTAGAAGTTTTTTAAGTATATAAAAGGAAATTTTAGGGAAAATTCAGTGTAACCTTTACAGTGAACAAGTAGTCTGGAGAGACAGCATGGAGATATGGTGTGTGCATTCATGAAGCTGACCTAAATTCAATCCTAGCCCAATATAATAATAATAATAATAGTCATAAACAGTCTCTGAACATTGTAAGATGTGGCCCAAACCTCCAAAATATTATGATATAATAATAAGTATTTAACAATTAAACTAGTTTATTGATATCCAACAATCCCATAAACCTCCAAATTCCAAAAGGGTCACAGAACATGATCATTTCCTAGTAGAAAAATGAGTAAGCTTAGATGGTTTCTATCAATAATAATTCAAAGCAAATTCTAAAGTGAAGCTTGATACAGTAAATTATTTAAATTAAAAGTTGATAACTATGGGGTCAGAACAATTATAGCAGGTAAGAGGTTTGCCTTTGCCTAACTAAATTCAATTCTGGGCATCCTTGCACCTTCAGGAATAATTCCTGAGTACAATCAGGAATAACTCTAAGTACTGTTGGCTGTGGACCAAAACAAAAAAAAAATTAAATTTGAACTGTGATTGACTTTCACACTTGATGCAATACTTTAGAATCATAAAAATGACTTTTTCAAGCAATTCATGAATAATTATAGCAGCTCATGAAAAACAGACTGATGATAAATTTATAATTCTTTAAAGTTTAGAATATACTTAAAAAATTAAGATCTTCCATACAAACTTTATTTCCAAGTGTACATGATTGAAAAAGTAAATAAAAAACTTTCTGCTATACAATTTTTTTTGTTTCCTTGTGGGGTGATAATACAGTGAGGAAGCCATTTGTCTTTCATGCAGGTGACTTGGGTTCAATCCCCATCACCCCATATGCTTCCCATGAACAGCTAGGAATGATCCCTGAGCACAAAGTCAGGTATAGCTAACCCCTGAGCACAGCTGGGTGTGGCCCAAAAACAAACAAACAAATTCTGCTTACATGCACTATAGCAAATAGTGGAGTTCAGAGGAAATCAAATAAACCTAAAGTTTCAACTTTACTTAAATTTATTATCCAAAATTACAAAATATCGTGTATCTGCAATTTTATTTTGTTTTAATGATTTTGATATGGTTAGCTGTGGTATATAAATAAGATTTAAATTATTCTTCATAATAAAAAAGACTCCTATCATGTTCATCTTAATTATATGCCAATAATATACACAGGACTTACAGGTCTTATTGTACTCACAAGTACAATGTTATATGTTAATTATAATTATAATTATACAATATTATATGTTAATTATAATGATATGCCAATAAATATTCACAGGACTTACAGGTCTTATTGTACTCACAAGTACAGATTTCAAAGGAGCAGTCAATGTGAAATGGCTTTGTATTATCTTAGAATCTAAAAAGGTTTTTAAAGCACAATAAGTTAACTTAAAAAATGTACTTATTAAGGAGGCAGGCTGGGCAAGTGGGAGGGAACCTGAGGACAATGGTGGAGAAAAGTTGACACTGATGGTGGGATTAGTTTTGGAACACTGTATGCCTCAAACTCTATTATGAACATATTTGTAAATCACAGTGCCTACATTTAAAAAAAAAAAGAACTCTCCAAAGAAAAGTACAGAAAAGAAAAATGAATCTAAAAGGCCTATAAGATTAACAACTATAATTCAGAATGCAGGTAGAAAAAATATGCAAAAGTCAGATTCTGGTCATGTATTTTTATACATAAATATCTCACATAGAGTAAATAAAACAGAGTATTTAAACATTTTCATAAATACGTCTTTGAAATGTAACTTTAGTGTGTACCTTGCCATTAAACAAATCATTTGTCATCCTCCTGAAAGATATGCTTACATTTTCATTCTTTGAGGACTAACTTTGCCAGTACAATCTATCTTTTTTATGCCTTTTGCCTATTTATCTAACTCATAAGTCTATATTTTAATTAAAGTCATTCCTTGTTCTTGTTGGTTGAAGCTAGGGACTCCAGAATAAGTCCTTTAATCATCAGTAATGTCTGACTCATGACATTAATTTCTTCACATTTCAAGACCTGTTCCACATTGTTACCTGCCACAAATCTCTACTGGAATGAGATTTGGGTTTGGAGATGAGGGCAAGGCAGGGAAGGGCAAGGAGAGGAAGAGCAGAGCAGGGCAGGGCAGTGATGAAAAGGAAAGAAAGGGAAAAGAAATAAAAAAAAAAACAAAACATTCTTGTCTAATACTACTTTCTGCCAGTAATTTCACTTAGCTATATACACCCTCTGTATGTGTATATGTGTAACATATGCTAAAGTGGAAGGGAATCACATAGAATTAGGTCACAGTACTATATGGAAGATAAAATTAGAAAATGAGCCAAAATTAGGCTCAAGGATAAGGAAATAAAAACAAATAATAATAACAATGTCTTGTTACTCAAAGAAATACTGGGCATGGCTTTGGTACTCTTATCAAATTTCAAATTAGGTAGAGGAGAGCATAAACCTAGAATTTTATCTAGACTGTTCATAAATAAACTAATTTGCTCTATAACTGCATTTCTTTTGACATCTTTGAAATTCCAAGAACAGTCACATAGAAAATTATGACCAAACATCAAGTCTAAAAATATTTCTTTATTTTTAAAATTACTAAACAAGCTATCCTACAAAAGTATGTTCACTTTTTTTTTTTTTTTTTTGGTTTTTGGTTTTTGGGTCACACCTGGCAGCACTCAGGGTTTACTCCTGGATCTGTGCTCAGAAGTTGCTCCGGGCAAGCTTGGGGGACCATGTGGAATGCCAGGGTTCGAACCACCAACTTTCTGCATGCAAGGCAAATGTCCTACTTCCATGTTATCTCTCCAGCCCCAAAAGTATGTTCACTTCTATAAAAGTAAAGTATCTTATAGAGTAGAATGGAATTAATAGTGTTATAAATTGTGTGAGGTTTTTATACCATTCAAATGTAAAAATGTTTTTAATAATTTCTTAAAGGTTTTTTTATGGAATTTATAATAACAATGGAGATTTGTAACCCTTCTGGCACATTCTCCTCCTACTCACCAAATATCCTCATATCCAACAAAAGACTTTCATTTTTCTTTTTCATGTGTTCTTGCCTACCACGGTTTATTTGTGTGTCTTTATGTTCCTTAGATCTGTTCACACTGAGCACAAGGCACACTGTACTTTTTTGGAACCACATTAAAAATAAAGAATAAAATATCATATCACTATTTTTAAAAGAATTATAAATTATATAAATATTTAAAAGAATCCAAGTTCAACATCTTTGTATTTATGTCAGAGGAGGTTAGCTAGGATAACCAGAAATGTGACTTTTCAAAAACTGTGATTATTTCATAGAAAAATCTCAGCCACCACTAAAGTACCTATTATATCCCAGCATTCTCAGATACTTTATCTTACTTTTATATGTGGTTCAACAAACACATTTTTAATAGATATCCATTTGTAGTACTTTTTTAAGGAGATATCAAAACTAATAGTTTCAACAGACTCAAAACTAATGTACAAATTGGCCGTGATCAACTGACACAAAGAATCACATAAAATAAGGCCATGTGGAATTAAAAACATAGCCACATTTAAGGGCAAGTTATAAAATAAAGGTAAATTATAATATGAAGAAATTAAATATTTGTGCCATCATAGATTATTGTGGTTGAACAATTAGCAAAATATTAGGATATATGCAGAGGATGAAGAGTTAAGTGAATAGGCAGGTAGATGTAAATTTGAATGCCTAACTGCAAGAGGGTGAGAAACAAAATGATATTTTCAAGAGAAAAATTTATATTTATCTTTTATTTAAAAAATTAGTCCAAGAGCTGTAGTGATAGTACAGCAGGTAAGGTATTTGCCCTGTATATAACCGACTCTCATTTAATCCCCAGAATTCCATATGGTCCCGATGTTCTCCAAGAGTAATTCCTTAGTGCAGAGTCAGGAGTAGTTCTTGAGCACAAATGGGTGTGTCTGAAAAACCAAACTCTATTTGTATTTTATTTTATAAATACAGATAATTTATAAAATAAAATACAAATAAAGTATTAGTCCAACAACTTTTACATTATTTTGGTGCTCACTTCATATATCTCAGTTCTGGATAATGTAAATTCCTGAATAGTATACTAAAGAGCACTGTTTAAGTCTTCCCTAACAAGAAGTAAATCTAAGAGAGTTCACCATTAGTATATTTGTAGAAAGGAGTGAATATAATATCTAAATCCTTTAAATCCAATACTAAATTAAGAGCTCAATGTTTAACTTTTCATTTTAATAAAAACTTTCAACTGAACAATAATATTAACATGACCAAGCTATTCTTAATTATGATTTGCTAACTTAAAAGAACACTAAATAAATAAATAAAAATTCAAGCAATTCATCAAGATAGAGATGGGGAAAGGAAAACAATGTTCATCTTAGAGGAATTTTTTACATATAAAATAAAAAGATAAAGAATAAATTCAAATTATGTCTTACTTTTTATTTAAACTGTTGTTTTAAATTAAAAGATACTACCATCATCTCAGACACAGTTGAAAAACTCGTATCTGACTCTTAATTTAAAAAAATTAAAATGTAAAGAATTCAAAAGTAATATACATGGAAATTTAACTGCAATAATGATTTGAAAATTAAGTCTATATTTTTATTTATTTGTCCAAGAATAGAAAGTGCCTTATGATCATTGACTAGAACATGATAGTATAATGCTGAAAGAAAAGCTTTTAGTCAGCAATAATACAAATGAAAAAAATAGGTGCTATATAAATGTACATAGACAAAAATTATCATCAAAATATAATGCTTTGTTGCCTTAAATTTTTACATATTTTTGTAAAGAAATTTAAAACATCAAATGGTTATTAATAGAAGAAACTGAATATATATACTATTATTTCATAAAAATATGAAAATATGTATGAGACTGATACTGAAATGCTATTCCTTTAATACTTGGGTCAAGCTTCTCTTTGAAAATGTAATATAAGGCATTTCTTCTCACTCCCTATGAGAAAATTAAAGTAACTTCTTGAAGACAATTCTTCCCATTAATTTTGCTGAATGTTATTATCTCCCTAATAAAACATGATTTCTCTTTAATGAAGTCCAAGGAAATGACAAGAACTAGGAGAATCCATCTCCATTACTACAGCTAGAGGAAAAAACTCAAACTCAAATTGTTTCACTAACTTACCAAAGTGTTCCCCTGATCAGCCCTGCTATTTCACAAACAGCAAGAGAGAATGTCAATAAAATTTTGATATTATATGTAAATTAATGCTATGTGTCAATTGTTTTTACTTTAGCATTGACACTAACAAATAAAAAGTAGAGAACTTCATAATCTATTCTGATTTAATTAAGAGTTTTTTTAATCACCTTGTGTTGATATAGCACCTTGGTCCAAATTTGCCAATACTATAGTCCTACTCAGAACGCTCCTTATAATAGAGTCGTAAAGAGCCTTATGTATGAAAGTAACTTATCAATGTTCTAGATGATGTGGTAAACAGGTGCTTCAGATTCACTGCACCTTTGTAATAACAAAAACAAAACAAAAGCAAAAAAAATTCCCGATATTTAAGTCAATTCTATTTTTTAGGTTTTGTGAAAATAAAAGTTGAAAAAGTCTAAAATTCAGGTTTCAGGTTTTGTAAAAATAAAAGCTAAAAAGTCTAAAAATCTGAAGTCTAAAATATTTCTCAACGTATTTATTTTTAATTAATTCTTATATGTCTAGAAAAAAGTGAATCCCAAAGTGATGCATAAACATGGATTTCTTGACATAAATTCTGGCAGTAGAATTAAGAGTGCTCCTATCTTTCTGACAGGTCCAACCAAAAGATAGTGACTATATCTTTTGTTCTACTCTTTGAAAATAAGCATATCCAACAAATACTGTGACAAATATGTCTGTAGCAAAACTGCTTTTTTGCCTGGTTCAATTCACTTAGTTCAGACAGTGGTCAAACACAATACGCTAATTAAAGACTTAGTTCAAGTACATATGCTAAGTTAAATAAAAGTTCATGCAGTTCATGTACTTATAAGACATTTGGTCAAATCAAATTATTCCTTGAAATTTACCTTCATTAGCATAACATCTGAATCAAGTTGAAAAATTATCACTATGTCACACAAAATTTAATTCATTTACTGTTTGAAATGCAATCAGCATGTATAAACTGTCTTTTTTCTAATACTTGTGCAATATGCTTAACTGTAATTAGGGTGAGAGTTTACAAAGGCTTTAAAATTAAAGGGTCAAACTGTTTTCAAATAATGGATTACCTTTAACTACAATATATGATGAGGGTGAGGAACGCAATATATTCACGTATATAGGAAAGAGGAAAAACAAAAATCTCAACTTAAATATGATGCTCATCTCATTAATGCTTAATTCTAAATCTGACTCTGTCGGACATTGTAACCTCAGATGTATTTTTAATATTTCACTAGAGGTTATTTTTCTCAATAACTGAACATTTTTGGTACTACCCTCTAAAAGATGAATTGTAAATGACAATGACAGGAACAGAGCTTTTTTATCCTTACTTCTCAGGCTCTAATTGGGTGAGTGATTAGGGTAGGTTTCTTTCTTCTCTGTAGTGGTGCCCTCTAAGAACTAGATGGACCTTGTTTTAATAGCCACTCCACGTGCAATTTGTTTTAGCATTTATACTGCTAATAGTAGGAAGCAATCTTCTTTAATGGATGCTGAAAAGCTTCAAGTGAAATCTATAATTGACAAAAGCTTCACCAAAAAAAGGGGGTGTGAAGAATAAAATTAACAAGAGACTACAGGAAAAGCACTTGAGCTTTCACCAAAATAAATAGATAAATAAATAAGTAAATAAAAAGCAAACACTTCTCCAGAAAAAAATTTAGTAAAAAAACGCATCTTTAAAGAATCAAATGCTGTTCTGTTTTCCACTTTAGGAATTGCTTCTCCTCTCCCGTGCTTGCTTATTTAAAAAAATGGCCACACGTACAGAGTGCAAGATGTCAAAAGTCTAGAGCTTTGAACAGCTCATCTGCCAGTATTACTTAGGGATTAAAAAAAAAATTGATCGGCTACTGAAAGGCGAGGTCTGGTCAGTGCCTAATTTTTCCAAAAAATAACTGTTGAGTTTTGATAGCACCACCATCGTTGACTAATTCGATTGAGGACTAATCAAAAGTGCTCTGCAAGGCAAAACAGCCAAGTGAGGAAAGGGAAAGGGCTGTCATTTACCTTAGGGCACCTGGAGCCAACACCTCTCCCTAAGTGTTACTACTCCTAAGAGCAACACAGGCACCTCGGCAGGGTGGAGTGGCAGGTAAGGATTATTAGCAAGAGCACCAAGAGTGTGAAGAACAAAACTCCCAGTCGTGCAGATACCCCACCTCCCACCCCTAAGGCCTCCCCCAAAGAAAGTTTAGCCCAGACAGGAGATCACTGGGCAGCTGGGGTTTGAGGGGTGGGGGATGCTCCTTCTCTGAAGATTGGACTCCCATTTAGGAGGGGAAGCTGGGGAAGGGAAATAGGGCGAGTAGCACTTACTTTGAGCAGCTTGCAGCGGATCTGCGCGGAGACCATGTGGCTGTTGCGCAGGTTGCCCACCCGGAACATGAGCGTGAGTTTCCCGTCTCGCATGGAGATGACCGCGTGCTCGCTGAACATGAGGGTCTCGGCGCGTTTCTTGGGCTGGGACATCTTGATGAACATGCAACCGATGAGGAAGGCGTCCACGATGGAGCCCAGGATGGACTGGAAGAGGAAGAGGATGATGCCCTCGGGACACTTATCGGTGATGTAGCGGTAGCCATAGCCGATGGTGGCCTCGGTCTCGATGAAGAAGAGGAAGGCGGAGGGAAAGTTGTAGACATTGGCCACGCAGGGCGTGTAGTTGCCGACGTGGGCTTTGTTCAGGTCGCCCCGGGAGTAGGCGATCACCCACCACATGGACGCCATGAAGAGCCAGGCCACCGTGTAGGTGAGGATGAAGATGAAGAGGTTCCAGCGCCACTTGAGGTCCACCAGGGTGGTGAAGAGATCCGAGAGGTAGCGACTCGTCTCGCTGCCCAGGTTGCCATGCTGTACATTGCATCGGCCGTTCTTGTCCACGAACCGCTGCCGCTTCTTCTTGGGTATCAGCTGCTGCTGCTGCGGGCCCTGGCCTGGCCCCTGGGGCTGCAAGCCCGAGCCACTGGACGAGGTGGTCACTACCTGATAATCGTCCCCAAATTTCCTTCGGAGTGCAGACATAATACGGAGGGGC
>PVKC010046437.1:0-11243 GCA_004027635.1 Crocidura indochinensis
CTGTCTTCCCAGATTCCCAGCTATACCTGTAGGAGAGGAGCAGGAATCCTGGCATGCGGGATGGTCTAGGCCCAGCTGCAGCCTCCAACATTTATTATTTTGTTCTAATTACTTGCCTGAAAAGTACCTAGTATTGTGACTTGGTTGCTGAAGGAAAGAAAGCTGAGTCTGTCAGTATTCTATGTTAAAAGCTGAATATAATTTCTCTGTACTAGAAACAGTACATTTATATATACCCCTCCAAAAGATAGCCTGTGTAGAAGACTTAAATACTATAATTTTATTGGGGATTATAATATTTGTGAACTACAGTGAGAAACAAGAAGAGAGAAAGAGAAGGAGCATGAACCCCTAGATAATCCTGTGCTAGCCACTATTGTAGCAACAGATGGCTTTATCAGTGGGACTACAACTCCCCTGTAGCTATATCACCCTTTTTAATAGCTTTCTCCATAGGAAGAAAGTGAGAATTTATCCACTATTTCTAGCCTTTCTTTGGTCATTAATTTGTCTCATGAGAGTTATTAATTCTCTTACATTCCTAGGATGTGCATGTCCACTTCCTGTTGGTTACAGAACAATGTCATTAGGGAATTGTTAATTCTGAAAATTAGAGTTACTGATTCAGGCCAGACGTGTTATTCTGTCAGGTATGTATCTCTGAGGTCTGACAAACCAATCAAGAGCAAGAACAGGGGGCAATTTATGCTGAGAGGATCTGAAATTATATGTAAAAAGTGTCTAATGCAACTCTCCTTTATACCACGAAGATGTCTTTGTCTTTCCATTATCTTCAATTCTCATACAACAGCTTGTAAGAATTATGAAAGGGATGGCATCACCTTTCATCCATGAGAGGAAGCATAAATGCAGTTAGTCACAGAATTCTTTGAAATTTTTGGCCAGCATAGATCTCTAAATAAATTCAGTCCCAAAAGTTAGTAAAACAATTTTTAGACTCCAGAATTCTAGCGGGGGTGTAATAGTGACGGGTATACATCTTTCTCATTCATCCTTTTATTTATTTTTTTTCACTCTGCCTATGATTTGTTTGGTATGGTTTCTTGATTGGGGGAATTTAGTCTTTGAAACAGATGAGACACTTGAATTTCCACTATAGCAACTGACATGAATTTTCACTTTGTGTAAACTTCCTTTCCCTCTCCATGCTGATTATATCATTTGAGTAACAATCTAATTACTCTGTCTGTTTCATCTCACTTTGAAAGATGTCCTGATCTTCCTGGTTTGAGTTCATGCTGTTCTGGCAGTTGCCCATAGTTCCTTTGTCCTTGCCATAATGGCTCACTCTTATGTGCCTTTTACCCAAGGGACTTTTTCCAAGTCCCTGTTCTTTTAGGGTCCCTAGATTCACAGACTTTCAGAGTTCAACCTAAGATGATACTGCTTATTAAACCTTTGGGGGGCAAATGCCAGTATTGCAGTTTTCATATTTGCATCATGAAAAAATGGCTTCTTGGTTCTCTGATGGAATGTAATCAGATGGTTGGTCTTAATATTAAATAAATCCCTTTTAACTTTCTTAACCCTTGAACCTTTTGGTCTCCTTCCTCATCTTGCCAGGGCAGCTGTGACATCTTTACCTTATGGGCTGCCATGATTCTACATTTTATGAGGTAATTTAATAAACCATGAGGACCAGCTTTAGATGTTCTTGCTGAAGCATTGAATTTCATCTCCAGAGTAATTCCCTGCAGATTCAAAAAGTACTGTTTACTTTTATAATCCTACCAGCTGGTTCAACTCTCTCAAGATAAAAATTCTACTCATGCTTCCCCAGTTCTTACAGGTCCTTCTTTTGTCATTCAGGTCTGTCTTCTTGACACAGGGATTCTCCTTTCTCATTCATATGCTGAGCATATTCCTCCTATTTTACAAATGCAAAGTTGCATTTGTTGTCATCAGGTGAATAATACTTTCTAGGGCTATTTCTGGTACCAGTTACCTTAACCTTAATGTCACAGAAAACAGAAACAGAAGCAGAGGCATATTTATTTTATTTGAAGTGCAATGCTTGAGAAGAGTGAGACATAGTTGGTTGAAGCAGTGAAAGGAAAACCTAGGAAGATACTACTGACAAGTGTCTCAGAGCAGAATTGAATGGTTCATTGTCAGGATTCCACTCCCAGACTCTTGTACTGCATTTCAGGACAGTTTCTTTAGAAAATAAAGGGACAAAATTTATTCATTGACTCTGGTATCCCTTTAATTAAATGTTTGCACCACTGGGCACAATTCACTCTCCCTCTCCAGCTGCTCATTTCCATGTGTGTTTTGATCAGTGTTCTCCATTAACTTTAATAATTAAATCTCAGGACGGGAAGGCCTGCAGGTACTGAATCTACTCTAGTTCAGAGACCTACCATTTAACTTTTTTGGGGAACCATATTAACATTTTTCTGGAGATGAAGGGGAACATCAGTTTCTTTGTGCAAAGTGATAATTCAGTCTTTTTTGTTTTGTTTTGTTTTTGTTTTTGGGCCACACCCAGCTGTGCTCAGAGGTTACTCCTGGCTGTCTGCTCAGAACTCAAAAAAAGCTCCTGGCAGGCTCGGGGGACCATATGGGGCACCAGGATTCGACCTTTGGTCCTGGAATGGCTGCTTGCAAGGCAAACACTGCTGTGCTATCTCTCCGGGCCCCACAATTCAGTCTTTTTAATGCAAATAGCTAGATACACTTCTGTTTTATAAAAATAAAATTTACTTATAAACCATGTATCACATAGTTGACATATTTGATCATAATACATTTGTTTCCAGGAAAGTGGGGGCAAAATTATTAATAAAGAAGAGAAAGAAAAAATAAAGGGTATAGCAACAAGAAAATTTTGAAAATTATAATATCTCCCAATGAGCTCAATAAGTCATTCTTAGAAGGTTTATTAAGTGCTTGTTGTTAGTTAACCATTCTGTTACTCTTTTGCTTTCTGAACATTAGGTAATTTCAGATACACATTAGTGTCTAAATTGGTATGTTCCTATGGGAATTAAAGTGGAGTTTTTTTTTTTTTTTTTTTTTTTTGTGGCCTTGTGGTTCAGGAATTCCAAGTACTAATACTGATACTATGGCTTTTGTGGAGTGTGATTTAGGCTGCCAGGGCTTCTGGAAGGATGAGAAAGCACTCACTCCAAAAAAAAAGTCAAAATGATGTCAGCCCAAATATTTGCATTTCTTATGGTAGTTTTGTTTAAATGTGGGGGTTTTTTGTTGTTGTTTATATTGTAGACCATTCTTGGTGGTACTCAGGGGAACTTCTGGCCCTGTACTCAGGAATCATACTTGGCAGACTTGGGAGTCCATATGGGAATTGATCCTGGGTTGGCCACATGCAAACATCCTTCTGCTGTGCTGTAGCTTCGTCCCCATATACCTGGAGTTTTGATTAAATTGGTGTCTCTGTGGAGAGCCATAGAGGAGTAGTGATGAAGGGCCTTTTGCAAAGAGCCAATAGTGGCTGATGAGTGCAGCAGGCTTCATCAGAGTGGGCACTTGATACTTCTGGTTTAGTCGCATCTTTTCACTCACTTCCCGAAATTCTTCCTGCTTGCTGAATTCTGAATTCTCATCTATGCAGGGAACTTCGGCAGTATAGACATAGTTGTTTATCTTTAGAACTCAGCATCCTCAAATTAGCTTAATCATTTCTCCCCTATGTGCTTATTTTGCAGTTTCCAAATGTTGTTGTTGTTCCCATTTATTTTTTTTTTACTGATAAATCAATACCTTTATGAAGAAGTCTTGTGTCATTTTAATGATAATGCTAAATTGTCACAGTAATAATAACCCTGAGTCATCAGAAGGGAACTGACCAGTATTAATGGAGTATTAATGATTTTCATGGTTTCTTTGAACACACAGCTCCTCCTTTCTTCAGGTAACCATTATTCTATTGACATTGTCTGGAGGCTTATTTTCATTTCATTTCACTGCACATTCATTTTATTTCTTTATATTGCTTACGTAGATAAAATTATATGGTAGTTGCACTGGTGATTAACTGTCTCCTTTACACATTGGTGCTAAGGGTCAACATAGAGGTAGCATTTTAAATGACAAAATATCTGTATTTTCCCTCTAAGATGTCATATTGCTTTATCTATATATTTATGTGTTGACTTTATTGTATCTATTTAGATAAATAGAACTTAGTGCTAAAATAAGGTTGAATCTGAGGCACTGGAATTGGAGTGGTTGCTATGAAAAGAAAATATCTAGTCTCCCAAGGGACTGCTGAATATCCCATTGAGGAGGGAGATCTACCCCATCCTCTCCTCTAGTTCAGCGCCATGGTCAAGGCTTCCCCAGCTGTTACCACTTATCCCTGATAAGGTCCTGTAGGTGTTGAGGCCCAAATATTTCACAGTTATGCAGATGGGAGGAGAGAAATACAGAACTTAGCTTCCTAAGTGGTGGGTATGGGGTTGCATACCTGATGTGGAAGCCGCAAAAAATTTGACAGTGGTAAAAGATTTCTGAACATACAGTGATCAAAATTGATTTAAAATCAACTGCATAATGAATCCCAGGTGTTTCTGGAAGCACTCACCTGTGTTGTGTTTCTTGGGGGGTCGGGGTGAGAGAAAGGAGAGGCGAATCTCTAGTAAAACAAGTTGAAAAAATCTTGTTTTAAGAGTTGTATACTTAGGGGCCAGAGCAGTGGTGCAAGCGGTAAGGTGTCTACCTTGCGTGCGCTAGCCTAGGACGAACCGGTTCAATCCTCCGGCTTCCCATATGGTTCCCATATGGTCCCCCCAAGTCAGGAGCGATTTCTGAGCGCATAGCCAGGAGTAACCCCTGAGTATCACCGGGTGTGGCCCCAAAATCAGAGAGACAGAGAGAGAGAGAGAGAGAGAGAGAGAGAGATGTACTTAGACCAGAGATAACCAAGCTTATTTGATTTACTACTTCTCCACCCCACTTTCAGAGGAAGACTATTCAGAGTCTCTCTTGAAGATCTACCTTTCTTAAGCAAAAACCTGAAGTAAGCACAATTATTTTGTAGGCTGCTACTGCTTCTCCCCACATTATTTCACATTCCTCTGGGTGAGGTAGAAGCCTCCACTTTCTAGAATACTAGGTTCGACTGGTCAGTCATCCCATAATAGTCATAGGTGGAAGTGGGGACAATGAGTTTCAAATTCTTGAGGTGCCATCAGTAAAAGATTTCCTTTCTTTTCAGCCATTTCCATTTTGATAAAGATTGGGCACTTGCTAGGTGCTTAAAGTTTCAGCCATGTCCCAAGTGTTGAGAACAACTGCTTTGTATCACACAACCCAGTTGCAGAGATATCTCACTTAGCTCTCAACAAAGTCCATCAATTATATCCCCCCTAATTCTAGCTGCCTGCACCCAGGGAACACTGGACTTAGCCTAAGACAAATATTACTCTAACTGTCACAGGAGCTGTCCTGGGATGACAAGCATTCCCAGCCTCAGCATGGGCTCCATGGCTATTTCCTGGATATCTGGCATTCATGGTTGCAAGTTCATCTGCTCTCCCAGCACTCAACCATGGCGAACTCAACTTGGGACCACCCAGGGTACTTGCAGGAAAACCTCTTTGTTTTCATACTCTTTATGTTGATTACTTTAAATTTATTGCAAATTACCAAGACTGAGATTACCAGGCAGTGGGAGGAGTGGGAAGAGGGAAACCATGGTCTCAAAGTGATAAGGACATTGGTGGAGGGTGTTGGGCCCTTTGGTAATGTGAAGGTGAAATAACTGTATCAAAACCATAAGCATTGTAACACTATTGTAATCATGATATATAAACAATCAAAATGAACATTTACTTTTTATAAGTTAAAATAAAATAAAAACAAACATTACCCTCCATTCTTTGTTTCCATACTTTTTGTGTCTACTAACATTATTGACAAATACCCAAGTTTCTGGTTTTCATTATAATCATGAGGCCTTTTTGTCTCATGGGCCTTTTTGTCCCAGTTCTATTCACAGCCTCCAGAGGGATGGAGAGATGCACCTAAATCCAGTACCCTAAACATGGTGTTCAGAGCTCTGCTAGATGTCAACCCTGAATACTACTGGTATGACCCCCAAAACAAAATAAACCAAAACCAAATGAGTCATAACCTTTCTCTTCTCCAAGTCACTTCCATGACGCTCTGGAGATCTTTTTGTTTTGTTTTGTTTGTTGTGGGGCTATATGCAAAAATACTCAGGGATTACTTCTGGTAATCTGTGGGGAACAATATGTGATACTCAGGGATTGAACTCAAGTTGGCTGTGTGCAAGACAAATGCCTTACCTGCTGTACTTTTGCTTTGTTTTGCTTTTTATCCCTGAAAATATTATATTCCTGTATTCTGCAATGTTTTTTGCCACTTCTCTCCATGAATACACTGCTCCACTAATTATTTAGTCATTTCTTAAGACCTGCATTTCCCATAACTTACTCAGTCAGAAAAACAGGCAGGAGACAAGTCTACTTATTGCCTTTCCTCCGTCTGTCACCTTGCTGTGAATCAGACTTCAGCCATGCACCATGACCTGACTCTCTTTGAATACATTTTTTATCTGATATCTTGTATAAGGTTTGTTCTGGATCATAGATGCCATGATCAAGAGAAGGTATATCTAGGTCAAAATGTTCTTTTTTAAAATATTTTTATTGAGGCATTATGATTTAAAATATAGTTAATGCTAGTTTTACAAAAGCTTCTTAAATTTTAATTATACCAAGGTGGAGGGTGGGTCCAGTGGTAAAGCAAATGCCTTGTAAGTATGACAACTGCATTTGATTCCTGATATCAGGGAAAGAAAAGATTAAGTGCACCTCTTATGTGTGAAGTCCTATGTTGTATCTTTTATAATACAACAACACACATAGAATGAAAAGAGGGAAGAATTACAGGAAAAAGGAATTCAGTGTGTCAAGATTTTAAAAAGCAAAACAATTTAGGAATTTTCTAATTTAGTTAAAAAATGAACAAAGCAAAAAAAATTTATTTTTGGTGTTTGGGCCACATCCGTTGATGCTCAAGAGTTGCTTCTGACTATGAGCTCAGAAATCACTCCTGGCATGGGGAACCATATGAGAAGCCGGGGGATCAAACTGAGGTCTGTCTTAGGCTAGCATGTGCAAGACAGATGCTTTATTGCTTGCGCCACTGCTCTGGCCCCAAACAAAGCAAATTTTATCTTTAGATTACTTCTATTTTGCCTTTAGGTTATTATAATTCCCTTAAAACTAGATATGTTTGTAGTAATTTTTTTCATTTTTATGTTTTAAATTAAAGATGTGAGGAAACAGTTACCAGTGGTAGATTACCAGTTGCTTCATGTTTTTCCCTTGTAAATATCCTACTTCCTTCATTTGATATTTTATTCTTTTTCCTACTTGAATGTTTTGGTTGAAATATAAGAAACTGCCTAATTTAATATCCTTTCTTTTGAATCTCGGCATTTGCATTGGGCTCAGTTTATATTATATATCTTTCATGAAATTCACTCTTTATTCATATGCTCTACCTTTTCCCACGTGTATGCTATAACATTAATAATAGTTATTTTGAAATTACTGTCTGATAGTGAAGTACCTGAATCATCTCTGATTTTGGTTCTATTCATTGCTTTACTTTTTGACTTTTTAAGATGTGTTTCATGATTTTTAGGATATGGACTATCATATACAGATATACAGAAACTGCATAAATAAGGTTCATGTTCAGAAATGGTCATGCCTATTGTTTTAATCAGGATTTTGGTCTGTGTGATTGAGTTGGTCTAAACAGAAATTGAAGTAATATGGATTGGTATTGCTACAGTTTCCTGTCATGTTGGATAGCCTTCAAACGATCCCACTAATATCCAGTAATTAAACACTGTTTTTTTCCTTTGTATTTTTTTCTAAACCCTTATATTTTCTACAGTTCCTGCAATGCTATGTTGTAGGGTAAATCTATATGCTGTCACTTTTCTCTGTCTCTAGTGTCCATCTTTTCCTGCAAATTCTTTTTTGCTTGGTACTTAGTGGTAGGCTCACACTAAGTGTAGGGTTGTTTCTTCTTTGTTCTGAGAGGCTTAGGCTTTTTATATGCCTGGATATGGAGCATGTAGTTTTCTCAGATTTCTTGTCTCTTCTTTACATGGTAACAAAAATTCTGATCTATCTTTGGAGAATTTAGATGGAAAGAGTTTTGTGCCTCTTAGCAGTTCACCATTGGAATCATTTTTTTGGATTTTAATTCTAAAATAGTTTTAGTCTCCTCCAACCAAGAGTCAGAATTTGTTTCTATTATTCCTCTTCAAGGCATGATTTGTGGGGTTAACCTTTGTATCACAGAACTGAGGTTTGCTTTTGCTCTTCATGGACTTGGGTTTTTATCTTTGTGAGGATAGGATTTGGGAAAGGTGAGGTGGGATTCCTGAATGTTTCCCAAAGCAACTGATCATTCTGCTTTATGTCAGAGAAGGAGTACTTCTCCTTTCTAACCCTGCCCTCTCCATTCCTCCAGGGTATCTGATGGAAGTCTGCAGGAAAGAGCATATCATAAGCTTGAACTATTTATTTATTTAGTTTCCACACTCTTTAAGTATCCTAAACTTTCATGTTGGCACATATTTCACCTTTAAGAGTTTGTTAAAATTTGAACCGATTTTTTTTGGTATCTATTTGTATGATTGGTACCTCTTTCTTTTCTGTCTTGCCAAATAGCAAACAGATCTCTCCCTGGAAGGGCTTGGTATTCCTTGAAATTTAATTTTCTTTTTTGCTTTGTGATTTTGTTTTTCTTGTGAATTGAAGAAAAGTTAAGACTTTTCAGATTATATGATTTTCCCCTTATTGTTAGGACCTGTGCTTTCTTTAGAAGCAAAACGTTTGTTAACCATACTATAGAAATAGTTTATTTATTCAGGATCTCAGCGGAAAAGCAATTTGGAGTGTGGAAACTTAATTATTTTTAAAGCGCTAAGACAGTTTCACCAGAAACAGTTCTTCAGGTCACACTATGAAATATTCCTGAAAGAGCACAAGTTAAAAGAGTCTGTTTTATAAGATTCTTTTTTCTGTGACATCCCCAAATGGAACTTTATTCACGGTTGATTCGAAAGGGCAGGCAAGGAAATAGGATATTATTACTATTTTTCTCATATTCATGGTTATTAAAGGTTGGAATTGGTTGAGTCATTGGTTATGTGGTCAGAATACCATCTGACTGGCAATTCAAGGGTCATGAACTGTGATGGAATGTTTCAGTGCTGGAGGTTTTCTTATTAAGATAGCCCGTTTTTTCTTTTGTTAGTTTTGTTGTTGTTGTTTGGAGCCACATTCAATGGTGCTCAGGGGGAGACTCCTGGTTCTGCACTCAGGAATTATGTGATTGGGAGACCATCTGGGATTCTAGGGATTGAAGTTGTGTCAGCCACATGCAAGGCAAGCCCCCTACCCACTGTACTCACTTCAACCCCCTTTAGTTAATCTTGATGGCGGTATTATTCTTTGTATTAAAATCAAAATGTTTTCTATAGTCCATTTTTAACTACCTGGTTTTGATTCTTTAGTTTTGTGGTATTCAATATTGCATTTGTATCCATTAGTCAATAAAGATGTCTTATTTTTGGTAGTTATTATAGGTTACTTTTACTTGAGTTTGCTCTGCTTTTGGTCAAAATATAGCCTCTGTACAAACATAACTGGCTGGAGAAAGCCCAGTTTGAACTGAATTTTGTTCCTTTGCTCATTGTCTTGGTATTTAGACCCCTAAAATTCTATTTAAATGTACCTTGATTTTAAAATAGTCTCTCTATTTCCAAGATCTTGGGAGTCAAACTCCCGATTACCTGAATATTCCCAAGAGAAGGCATACTTTGGAAACTCAAAGAAATTGTTTTTTATTTTAAATTTTCTTGAATCATCATGGATCACAGTTACAAACTTACAACATTATTCATATTTGAGTTTCAGGAGTACAATTTCCAAGACCACCTTCATAATCCCATCACTATAATCCATTTACTTCTACTAGTGTTCTTCTTTTCTCTCTCAGTTTTTAAATTACAACCCCTCCACCCCCAACTTGCTCTGTGGAAGGCACTTCCCCCAACTCTCTTGGCACTGTAGTTTTCAATAATGTTACTAATAGGGTATCATTCCTGTCACTTTATCTCCTTTCAGTACCTAGTCCACATCTATTAGAGTGACCACTTCTCTCCATCATTGTAGTGGTCTCTTCCCTAACTCTGTTCTTTCTTTTTTACAAGTCTTCCACATTATATTTAAGGTATATAGTAACAGTGAATTAGGGCCATTCCCACCACAAGTGTTGTTTGTCCTCCTCCCTCTACCGTATTCTCAGCATGCATCCCATACTACCTGCTTTTCACCTTGGACTGCTATTGTAACAGGCCTCCTCTGTGTATAGCTTGTTGTAGATTCAGCACCTTGATTGTGTTGTCATTGACTTTGGGTTTGGTGTTTATTTCTGATCATTTTTTGTTTCCAGTCAATGTTCATGCAACTGTTTGCTCCTGGTATCCGCTTTTTCTCCTCTCATTTTATGGGGCAGAACAAGATGATTCAAGTTCTGTGGTTCTGTTGGAAAAAAGAAAAAAAAGAAGGCTGGGAGGAGCCCTTCTAGAAGCTATATATATCAATTTAAAAAAAGAAAGTGGAAAAGAAAAGAAAAAAAAACAAGCCTTTGCAAAATACACAACAGCAACAAATAAAACCAACAATAAAACAGCAATAACACAAAAAGAAAAATAAAGAAAAAAAGGGGCAAATAGGATCCAATGCCTCATCAAGAAGGCATAATCAAGTAGGATTCATTCCTGGAATCTAAGAATGGTTTGACATACGTAAATCAATCAACATAATACACCATATCAACAAAAATAAAAATAAAAACCATATAATCTTATCAAAAGGTGCAGAGAAGGCATTTGATAAGGTCCAACACCCATTCTTGATGAAAACTCTAATCAAGATGGGTTTGGAAGGAACTTTTCTCAATATAGTCAAGGCCATTTATCACAAGCCAAAGGCAAATATTATTCTTAATGGAGATTAAAAAAAAAAAGCTTTTCCCCTAAAATCTGGTATAAGACAAAGCTGCCCTCTCTCACCACTCCTATTCAACATAGTGCTGGAAGTTCTTGCCATAGTGATTAGGCAAGAAAAATATATCGGGGACCGGGCAGTGGCGCTGGAGGTAAGGTGCCTGTGCTAACCTAGGACGGACCGCGGTTCAAT
>PVKC010046438.1:0-11235 GCA_004027635.1 Crocidura indochinensis
AAAGAAAGAAAGAAAGAAAGAAAGAAAGAAAGAAAGAAAGAAAGAAAGAAAGAAAGAAAGAAAGAGAAAGAAGGAAAAAGAAAAGAAAAGAAACCGTTTTATTAGCTAAGATTCCTATCTAAGACATTTATTTTTTTACACTTGAATGCGAAAATAAAATTTTCTGGAGACTATTCTAATTAATGCCTTACTTCAAGCCTGTCTTGGTTTCTGACTATCTTTACTAGAAAAAATAAATTAGGTAATACAAAGCTATAAACAATTCTACAGAAGAACTGTACAAACTACAGTTTTAGCTATAGCTCATTACTCTAGTCCAGTTCCATCATCCCACCTTTACTTTTGGGATTAAATTACATACATATCTATTAGATTGCATAATGAAATCAAGCAAGACAAAAAATCTTATTGGCTTAAACAATAGGGCTTTACTTTTAGGTCGTCTAAGTTTTATCCTGTGATTCAATCTGATAAAAATTCTAAATGTGAATATTAGTCACAATACCAAAGTATTGGATGTTGGCAAAATGTATGTAGTCTCCTCATTATTTTAATGTTTGAGAGGAGGACCAAACATTGTAGTGCTCAGGATTTATTTCTGGCTCTTGCTCAGAGATCACTTCTGACAGTATTCAGGAATGAGTAGCAGATGAATGCATGCTATTATATACTTGCTTACACTGTACTATCTCTTTGCCATTACACATGCTCTCTTCAACATTTTTGCCTACGTACATTGTTCATATTTCACTGGCCAAATTATCAAATGGCCAAACACCACTCAAAAAGACACACATAAAATACCCTTACATAATGAAATATCCCTAAATAGAGGCATTTCAAGCAATAGTGATATAATATAAATATATAAACCTTGCCTTACTTATGGTTCACTTCAGATCATCCCCATCATCACATATGCTCCTCCAGAAATGTGATTGGTTGCTCCTGAACACAGAACCAGGGATAATAGCTAATATCTGGGACAAGACCTAAAGTTCAACTCAAATAGAAGTTTCATTTAGGAAATCAATGCTGACTTAATAGCTTGCACTACAATTTGTATTTTTACTTAATTTGCATCTGGGTATGTAAAATTAAGCTACTATAGTTACAATGAAGAAGAGGAGAAAAAGAATGGACACTGTAATCTGGACATGACAATTGCTTGTTTTAAATCTGTACAATGCTAAGGATAACCAGTTGACTACAAAACATATATGGCTAATTGGCAGGAAAAAAAAAAGGGAAATAGGTAAAAAGTTGCTCTTGAGACCATATCTTCAACCCAAGCTGGATCATGAATGGCACACATGGGAACAGTTTATAATCTAGCATAAACTCTAGACATTGGGCATCAGGAAATCAAAAAATAACCTTTATTAAAGTGTTGAAATATCAAAAACTTAATAAACATTGAGACTTCTATATGATAATTTTGCATACAAAATTCAAGGACCCAATAGAAACTTACCAGTTGCAATATCATACTACATATTTGAGAGGAGATAGTTCATAAAGTTTTGATACATTTTATCTAAGTTCATCTTTAAAGCCAGGATTTGAATTCCCTAGTGGATAAACAGCCTATATTTCATAGAAAAAATCAAAGCCCAGTCATAAAAAGATAGCAATGTCAGGCAAGTATCAATAGGAAACAAAGAAAGAGTAGTGTAAAATCATATTTGGCCTCATGATAACCTTTAAAATGATTATCTTGTTTTTCAGTCATGTTTTCATTGCAAAGAGAATTTTAGAGAAATAAATATGTAAATGATGCCTTTAAGTATATTTTGGATTTATTCACCATTATAACATTCCAAATAGCTGGAGCAGTCCTGTTCTAGTGCAGGAACCTAATTTGTATCTGTATCTGCCTTGACTGGATTATACAAGACAGTGTCAGTAATCAGTTGCAGATCTGTCCTAAGAATCAATAATAATCTTACACTCAAGTTTACACAGCTACCATATTTCTTCAGCTTTTCAAAATTCTTTTTTTTTTTTTTGGTTTTTGGGTCATACCCGGCAGTGCTCAGGGGTTACTCCTGGCTCCATGCTCAGAAATTGCTCCTGGCAGGCACAGGGGACCATATGGGGCACCAGGATTCGAATCAATGACCTTTTGCATGAAAGGCAAACGCCTTACCTCCATGCTATCTCCCGGGCCCCTTTTCAAAATTCTTAACTTTCTATATTTATAAAACATTCACTTAGAAAAGGTAAGACAATGATTCATCTTTACATTGATTTATATTAATAATGATCAATGCAAATATTAATATGATATACACAGGACATTTTTCCAGTGATTGTTCAAGATTTTATTTAACCTAAAATCTGGATTCCAAAACATAGCAAGATGTTTGCCAAATAAACAATTTTGACTGAATGTAATAATTATGTAAGTAGATGAGAAGGTATGCATGAATAAAACTATAAGAATTGAACTCATGAATACTATTGCATTTATTCTGAATAATAGTCACAACAGAAAATTTTATGGTTCACTTCTAATTGTCAATCATTCAAATGTGAAATTAATTGATTAATTATTATTCTAGCCCAATGTAACATAAATGACAGATGGTTGTTTTCTATAGCTAAATACCTCTAAAACTATTTTTAAGACAATGTATTATAGTTCTTTCAGTAACTGGATGTTCATATTCAAATTATTTTATTCACAGATGTAAAGGGTAATTCTGATATTTTTAATGATAATCTTAAAGGAAACATGGAATAGAGTGGAAGGAAAAGTACTAAGGCAAGAGACCTTTAGGAATTTAGAATAGATACAGTATAATTCAGATGTGAAAAGCTCAATTAGGATAGTTTAATATTATACTCAGGGTATTAATATTCACCAGAGAAATGAACTAAATTATTGCCAGAAATCACATGGCATTTTCTATGTTAAATGTTAATAGAAATTTAGCTAAGTGATTTTTTTTGTCCTTTAAAATTTCCCCTTGTGTTTAATTCTCATAGACCTCTAGAATAAGTAAAATTGCCTGTCATTAGATTAGTGTGTGTCATTTGTGGAGTTGAGCATATGGTTAATTCAATAATAATTAAGGAAATTATTTAGCTTAAGTCTGATAAAATTAAATTGTATAAATACTGGTATAATTATAATTCCTATTTGGTGAAAGATATACACAAATTTAAAGTCATTAAGATGAAATAATTAGATTGTGCTTAGAAACCATTGTTCCATAAAGAAAAAATGATGCAAAATGTATCATCCATAATTATTTTTGCAGCTATTCAAAAATAAAATACAAAAAGCATAAGTAAACCTTAAGTGGTTTGTTATTGATATAGGCATTCTATGTACTTTTCACATAATTGTTTTAATTTTTAACTATCTTAAAACAAAACTTAACTTGAAGATTAATAAAAAATGCAGATAAATGCATTCCTTTTATTTTTATATACACATTAGACAATTCAAAGAAAATTTCAAAAAAAAATAGAGCTTAGAGCTTATATACTATCATCATATATGCAGAATAAAGTAGCCTAGAAGAGAAAAAAAGTGAATTTAGCAAATACAAATTGGTAATTAGGATGAAAATTATGGTGCTTATTACCGTCTGACTAGATGCAGTTCCAAACTTTTCATCTACTCTCCTTGGATAAAACTGTTTTCCCTGAAACTCTAAGAAGAACCAAAATAGTGCTAACATCATTCAGACAAAAGGTGATTCCTACTCAATCATTTTGATCTTGTTATTTTAGTTATTTGGATGAAGATCATCAATAGGAAGGACAGTATTGTTTACAATCTTTACGATCAGTTTACTGATTCAAATGTGATTTCTTTACCGGACACTATCATGCAAATGCAGAATGTTCAGCCAAGTATCTGTTACCCATGACTCAGTCAAGCTGATAATATGCAGAAGTAACTGTTATGCTCAATTGCCAGCTTTTGAGAGAGCAATAATAGGAGTTAGAGAGCCTGTGCATTGGGGAAAGCTCTTGAATCAATCTGGGTTCAATCACTAAAACCCTATAAGATTCCCTATGTCCTGTCAAGAGAGATGCTTGAGAACAGAACCGGGAGCAAGCCCTTAGAGACCCCTTTATTCTTACCAAAATAGTAAATCAATAATAAATACTTTTCTTTATAATGACAATTTTTATGTCTGTATGGAGTTTTTTTATTACTATATTGCATCTTAATTTTACCATCTGAGAGAGATTAGACATTTAGACGATGAAAAATCCCTCCCAAAAGTCACCCTTACTTATTTTATAGATAAATCCTAATCCTCTTTGGATGGTCTCACACACACACACACACACACACACACACACACACACACACACACACACACACACACACACACACAATTGTCAATGATTTCCTAACTCTTTGAATAAGACAAAAGAAATCATTTTAATGTAGATCATCATAGACCCTCTTAAGGAGGATATTTATGTGCCTCAAATAAGACTGGTTCTTTATGCATGTAGCTTTACAGAAAAAAACTACAATGATAAAACACAAAATTAGGATAAAAATAAATACCATTTGGAATAAGCATTCAAAGCTTTTTAAATATCATAAATAATAAAGTCTAGAAACATGTTTTCCACTAATTTCAAATTAATTTCTTGATGGCTATAACGTATATTCTAACTATGATTTCAGTAGCATGACACTTGAGGATCTTTTAATACCATAGTGTAGGGAATTTTTTCCTTAAAGAGAATAGAACAGAAAAAACAGTTTTAGTCTTCCATTTATTCATCATGATCCAAATGTTTGGTGTGAGAATAATGATGAGTTTGTTTTACTTTTCGTTTGTTTATTTGTTTGTTTCTTCTTCTGGTTGTTTTATTTTTGGGAAGAGTTGGCTCATTTGGGGTATATATCCTAAGGCAGCTACTTCTAACTTAGTCCTCAGAAGACCAACCAGTACCATGGATAGAATTCAGAGCTTTCCACATGCAAACTATATAATCTATTCCCTTAAACTATAGCCTCCCAATTTCTGTACCTGGTTTTGGATAATTTGGAAAGTTTCTTTATATATCAAAATTTATTCATGAATTCAAATCAATTAAAAAGGTAGGAACTGTCCATTTATTTCATATAAGAACTATGAAAAACTATTTTAATAATAATGTGACTCCTCCTTATAAAATGAACAGAAATAACAAAATATTCCATTCAAGACAATCATATTGACCATTAAAATGATGAAAATTAAAAATTAAATCACAAAACAACTACTATTGACCCTCAGTTCCAGAAGAAAGCTTCAGTTTTAACTAAGTCTCTTGAAGATTGGACTTTCTGCCTATGTTACACACTAACAAAGAGTAGGTGTTTGAGGGAGAAGTGGTGAATCAAGTTTCAATTAAAGACTCTATTATTGCTCCAGAGCAGTATCTACAGAGTGTCAAGCTTGTAGTGCAGCAAGAAGAAATGAAGGAGAAATCTGACATTATTTTAGAGTTGAGCAGAGTTATTTGAACATAATGGTGAGGATAACTAGAGTGCTTATTTGCTCCCTAGAAAGTACAAAGTCTACTCTTATTTCTTTTCTTTCTGTGATAAGGCAGGACAGTTTTTAAATGCTTAACCTCTTCCAAGAAAACCCTTTTCTTAGGTGCTCCTCAACATTAGCTGTTTCTTATTCTACATTTCCCTGCTCATTGTGATCATTTTCATCATTAAATATAAAAATACTCTGTAAGTTCTGCTTTGAACTGTTTTATGAAAAGGCAAGATTTCAGGTTTTTTTTCATTTTTTTAAATTTTACATCCATTGATGATTATAACAGGGTAACGAAAGACTAATGTGCCCTTGATAAAGCAAAAAGGCATCTTGGTACTTTGTAATAAGTCATGTCTTCTAGTGAATATAAAGCTACTAAAGTTATTACAAAATGTATCAAAACAATTTTGTTCTATTTTTGCAAACATTCAAGATAATTTTTTGTTTGATTTTGGGCCACTCCAGGCAGTGCTCAGGGGTTATTCCTGACTATCTGCTCAGAAATCACTTCTGGCAAGCACGGGGGACCATATGGGACACCGGGATTCGAACCAACCACCTTAGGTTCTGGATTGGCTGTTTGCAAGGCAAACGCCTCTGTGCTCTCTCCGGACCCTCAAGATAAATTAATACTCATCCATGCAGAATAAGTTTTGTGGTTTTTTAAGCTTTTGTTCATTTGGGGACACACCTGGCAATACTCAGATATTACTCCTGGCTTTGCACTCTGAGTTCACTTCTGGAAGTGCTCAAAAGACAATGTGGGATACCAGGGATCGAAATCCTGTCAAGCATGTTCAGTGTAAGCACCCTGCCCATTGTACTCTTCCTCCTGCATACTAAATAAGAATTTGGAATATTTATAGCTCTCAAATGTTTTTGGTTGTCAGGGGCAGACTCATGATGGAGTCTGTATGGCTTGCTTTCTTTCCCCACAGCATGAACTTTTCTTTTGTGTGGCATGCATACGTGCCGAGCCTTTTATAGAGGCATTTGCCCAGTTCCAAAGTCACAGGAAACAGCACAGATCCTGTTGTAGATTATGTTCTGAGAACTTGTGACAGTTGAATGCATCTATAGAAATTACATATGGAAACAGCACATTTTCCTGTCAAAAGTTATGAGACGCAGATATTGGCTACAGAATGTATAAATAGGATGTACACAAATGTTCAAGGTTGGACCTGTCTAAGTTGACCTGTTTAAGTTGACCCAAAATGCTCTTGAGAAAATATCAAATTGTACCATGTAAATGAAGTCACCTGTAATACAAAGGCTGTTCTTGTATTTCCCCTTTTCTCTCCCCTGCTCTGCCTGAGTATATAAGCCAGTCGTCTGCTTCAATAAATTTGGCCCTTGATCAGACTCTTTGTCTTGGGTCCCATTTCTCTCTCCTTTTTCAGGCTGGACCCCCTCACGTACCCCGGAATTATTGAGTTCTGCAGGGCAGGACATTTGTTTTTTTGTTTGGATTGGGGGCCACACCCGGTGACGCTCAGTGTTTACTCCTACCTATGCGATCAGAAATCTCTCTGGCTTGAGGGACCATATGGTACTCCCCAGAATCGAGCCACGGTCTGTCCTAGACTAGAGCGGGCAAGGCAATGCAGACACCTTACTCCTTGCCCCATCGCTCCACTGCTGAGCTCTCAAATTTTTTAATCTGTCTTTGGAAGTTATCAAAAACATTTTATCATTTTTTTAATTTACTTGCTTCTTCTGTAGTTGTATCTGGGAGTGTTCAAAAGTAGCACTTAGGGACAATATGGTGCCAAGGATGGGACCCAGGTCTCCAGCACCAAAATATGTATTCTAGTCCACTAAATCATCTCCCTAGCCCAACGTGTTTTGAGAATTTTGTTAGTTTCTTTAATGCTTTTGATGAAATTTACAAAGAAAAGATTATTGAATTGGTTTTGTTTATATATTTACAATAAAATAAACACTTTAAATAATGAGCTATTTCTATTTGAATGCTACATTTTTTCAAAAAATTTACAGGATTTATGTATGCTAGCAATCTCAACATCTTTATTCTTTGTCAGAAATCACAGAACATTATAACTATAAAATAATGTAATTACCAGCATTTTACACACAGATAATCTGAGGTACAGTCCTTATAAATCTAGAATCTATAAGCAAGGTTTGACTGTGGAAATCATCTATTTTCTCAATGAATTATAAAACTGCAATGTTCTATTCTTATTTAGAGATACAATTAAATTTAGGGAAAAGATTAAGGGAGATAACTCATTTGGTAGAACAGACATCAATAACAATCCTTGCTACCATAGCATCTTCCATTACCCATCACCTTTATTTGTGACACTAGAAGCCTGCTGAGCTGAAAACCATCAGACGATAACACCTCATAAGCTCCTTGAACCACTGTCATGTCCCTATAATTAAAATCTGATAAAAAATAAATAAAACTTTGACATTTTTCTCAAATATCATCAAAGTAGTGAAAATAAAAAAATAAAAATATAATGTCATGACTTGACAATTGAGTCAGGGAACCACCTTTATAAAACAGCCAAACTCTAGAATCTCTTTACAAATAAAATAATTGCAAAGATAGAAAACAGAAATTAATTAAATATTTATTTTTCAAAGAAAGAAAACAAAAATAAGAAAAAACTATGAGATGTTCATTTAAATTCTATGATTCTAGAAAAATATGTGCCCATATTTTAGGGCAAAAGTTGGGTCATATTGAGATAGAAAAATTCTAAAATATTAATTACAATTATTTTTTATTATCATAGGAACAAGTTTATACCTGAATAAAATTAAATAAATATGTTAATCATTAGATACTCTGTTATTAACAATATCAAGGGCCAGAGATTGAAAGTAGGGATTAACACAAGGAGCTGACTTTAGTAGTCCTGGCAGACTATGGTTACCCTCAAGTAACTCCTGGTAAATTCCTATAAGATCCTTGTGCATCTCTTGGGTTATAAGTCAATTACCAATAATACGGAGCATTTCATTCTGCATCTCATTCTTGCGACCTTTTGCATCTCATTTTGAGACCTCAGATTGGAAAACTGGTACAGTTGGCTAAATATTTCTGGAATTAGTCTTGTTAGCAAAGCTCATGAGCTCCTTACATCCAGACATCCCCAATATAGCAGTGACAGCAAGAATAGTAATAATATTGTTTAATCTGTTCTACTTAAGACTACATTTTTATTTTTTTATTGAGGTTGGGGACATACCAAGCAGTCTTAATCTCTGGTGACTAATTTTTCAGTGTTTAATGTCATTTCCAAGAATGCTCAAGAGACTATGCAGTGCTGAAAATATTTATTTTAATTATATGTTAAATTCTTTTTGTTTATTCCAGAAACTCGTATTATTGTGTGGATGTAAATGTCTTCAGGATACAAATGCTGAAATAACTAAAAATATTGAAAACGTGACAAAATTGCCCAATTATGGTAGCTACAGATTAGTTAACAATAAATTAATTTGATAATATTAAATGAGCTCCTTGAATGTATAAAAACTATTAATAGGTAAGTTTGGTAATGTAATTTAGATAACTCCCAGCTGAGATTTATTTTCTTAAGATCTTACTTTATTTTCCATATAATATGACAGAAAGAAATATAACATAAGAAAGATAAAGAAATGAAAGAACACAAATAATTTTATTTCTCTGGTGGAATTCATGCATTATAGTAATGGATATGACTTGAAAAAATAATTTAAAATAACATATTTTTGCCTATGAACAAAAAGTTCATAGTAACATTCTTTTCTCCATTGTGATATAATGGATGATTAAGTAGTCTCATATTTCTGATAGTCATTCTAAATGATAGAAATAGAGCTGACAAAATTGTGAATGATTAAAAGCATGTATAGATCAGATTTGTGTGCAATTAGTTATCAGAAAAATAATTCTGTCAGTGTATGCACTCATAAAACAACATGTACTAAACCCAGAGGAAAGGACTTCAACATTTATATGCACACATATTTTTGAAATGCATAAAGGAAATAATGCATAGAATACAAAATTATGAAACAGTAGAACTTTTCTGTAACTAAATCTTTTTCTCTAAAAGCCTATCATCTATATGACCTTATATTAGAATGGGTCAGTAAAGTAGAAGCAAGGAAAAAAATTAGACCATACAAGAAGTAATAGCTGAAAGGAAATAATAAAACTTGCTAGAAAACTTTTTATGTACAGTGCTATTTTTAAACTTTACTTTAATTCAATTGTGGCTTATTATTTTGCAATCATATGTGGGTGGAGGAGGTAGATATGGGAGGAAAAGGTTATCTAAACAACTTGTTTTGATTAGTGAAAATGTAAAAATAAACACGAGAGGGTAGAAAAGGAAATTCTCAGAATTCTCTAAAGGCTTTTTGAAATAAATATTCATGATGGATTTTGGAATTTTAACCAACATAGCCCCACAACTAAGGAATACTGGTTACTATTCATGAATTTTCAAGATATCCTCGGGAGCCGGGAGGTGGCGCAGGAGGTAAGGTGCCTGCTGCCTTGCCTAGGATGGACCACGGTTCGATCCCCCGGTTCCCATATGGTCCCCCGTGCCTGCCAGGAGTGACTTGTGAGTGCATAGCCAGGAGTAACCCCTGAGCATCACTGGGTGTGGCCCAAAAACCAAAAAAAAAAAAAAAAAAGATATCCAGCAAAATTACTGTCATTAAGAATGAGGTATTCTATCATATCTTCTGTTATTAATAACATAACTTAGGTTATGTCTAGATTTTCCTATTTTCATTTATGTCCTAGAGAAAAAAAACACTATCCCAGCTGAGAAATGTAGCTTCATAATTTTGAAATTTAGATAATAAAAAATTTTCTTAGTAAATTCTATCAAAATTTATGTAAATAATGATATGCTCAGGTGAGGTCACTTTCTGAAATCTTCTATAACTAATATTTAAGATTTACAATAAAGAGAACTTGAAACTTCAACGTATCATATTATGACAGCCATACAAATATTTTATATATCAGGGTTATAGAATGATTACATACTTTTGATATAAAGGAAAATTGTGCAAATTTATGTGAAGTGTAGACATCTATGCAAACATTATTAGCAATCTTTTTTATTTCGCCAATATATACATTCTAAAATATAGCCACATCTATCTGTTTCTGTTATTAATTTATTTTTCTTTAGGGTAGGCATGGCTACAGATTTATCTGACTGTACTCAGTGCTTTTTGATTCTAGCTAAGGAATAAATCATTGTTCAGTGGACAATATACAGTGCCAGGTATTGAACCAGGCTTGGCAGTATGCAAGACAAGCATATTCTCTCCATACTATCTCTACAGTCCCATCCTTACATTTCTATTAGTAATTTCAACATCATAGCCAAATATAAGAGTAATTTATGATCTCTGTATTTTTAAGAAGACCGTGGTTATATTATCTTTAACATCATTTCTAGAGTTTGGAAATTATCAACTTTTATTATATTAAGTGTACAAAAGACTATCTTAAGACATGATAGCATATTATTAGCTTTATATCACAGTTGACTTAAAAATTGTCCTACAATGCAAGGCACAATGGATTTGGATTTTAGTCATGGCCATATATCACTTTCTAATGCCATATCTTGGATTTTCTCCAGAAATTCTTGAGTACCTTTACAGTGAATGATTTAAAGCCTTTTTAGTCTATATCACCTACCAACCACAACATGTGCAAATT
>PVKC010046439.1:0-11140 GCA_004027635.1 Crocidura indochinensis
TGTTTTTGTTTTTTTGGGGCCACACCCGGTGACGCTCAGGGGTTACTCTTGGATATGCATTTAGTAGTCGCTCCTGGCTTGGTGGACCATATGTGACGCGGGGGGATCTAACCGAGGTCCGTCCTAGGATAGCGCTGGCAAGGCAGACACCTTACCTGTAGCGCCACTGCGCAGGCCCCGCAATTCTGTTTTTTTTTTTTTGGGGGGGGGGGGGGGGTTGGAGGGGTTCACACTCGTGACCGCTTAGGGGTTACTCCTGGATCTGTGGTGCTCAGAAATGGCTCCTGGCAGGCTCAGGGGACCATTCAGGATGCCAGGATTCGAACCACATTCTGTCCTGGATAGGTTGCCTGCAAGCTAACATCCTAACTCTATTTGGAAGCAAAGCTGGCTATCTCTGGAAGCTCCCAATATGTCATGCTGTCAATAAGCTGAATATTTAAATATTTAATAAATTTCTAGTAAATATGCATTTATTTTATTGATAACACTTCAATGTATGCTACAAAGCACCATTGAAAATATTCACCAGTTACATTGGCTTTTTATAAATACGTCATAAATTCAGACAAAGCAGCCAGTCAAGCAGAAATTTGCCTAGAATATTGTCCCTGACAAAGAAATTACGAACTGGTAGTTGGTGTCTTATGCCAGGTTTTTGCCTTTAAGTCAATACCTTGCAATAGATCACAGACAGTGTGTATCCCATTTGTCATGCCAACAGATTCTAAAATGGTAAACTTGGTTAAAGATTTACATGTTACTAAAAGAAGTAAAGCCTGCTTATTTAAGTAAAATGATTATCTCATTATTCAAAAAAAATGCACAACAAAATCTTTCTTGGTTAAATACAAAGATCATCATAAAAAATTAGTGAAATTGTTCAAAAAAAGAAAACAAATTTAGTCCTTGAAACATTTCATTTTTTTTCTTTCTCATCTAGCAAAAGTCCCTTTTAATAAAACCGCCTACTTGCCTTATATGACCTCTTTATGATTTCCATCCTAAAGGAACAAAAATACTTATTGTTTCATTATAGAAGTCACCCATTTAAGCCTTTTGCATTAAAGTGATACTCAGATATTCGGATTATTGTAAACATAGCTTTTTGGATATGGAGAAATAAATCTGAAGGAAAATATTTCTTTATTATGAAGAACTGAATATGATCTAATAGTATGGTAAAAACAGTAGGAGGAAATATTTATTCCTAAAAATAAATGGGATAAAATTTCAGTATTTTCTGTCATTGAATTAAGTTTCCTGGTTATTGCTTCATTTCAATCCTTGGTAATGACTCTCCTGAGGCACTTTAAAGTAAGGCTTGAGTGCCCAGAAACTATCTCCTCCCTTGAGTTAAGCACCCCTCATTTTTTTAAATCATAGAAAAGACTCTTGTTACTACACCTAGATTGAATCCACTGAATCAGAATCCCAGCTGCTAAATTTATTGCACAAACATATTTGCCTTTGCACTTCGATCTTTCTCCATTCACCCTTTCCACTACATATTTTTTATTTGTTTGCTTTTGTTTTGGGGCCACACCTGGTGATGATCAGTGGTTACTCCTAGATATGCTAGGGATTTAACGCAAGTCCATCCTGGGTGAACAGTGTGCAAGGCAAATGCCCTACCATTGCACTACCGCCCCCTTTCTACTACTTCTTTAGTCCAATTCCTTTACTCTCAGTACAGAATCAGATTCAAAATACACTGGTATGTTTCTGAGGTCAGTATACTATAATATGAATATATTGTTTAGGGAATGATAAGTATATGAGACCATGAATAGAAATCTTCTAAAACATTACTTTTCATATATAAAATTCTAGGATTCAAGAAAAAAATGTTGACATCTTTATATCTCAGAATCGTGTTCTTCAAACTTTTATTTTCATATATCTTCTAAAGAGTTTTTATTTATTTAGATAAATTTAGATGTATTTATTTATTTAGATGTATTTAGATGATATAGATGTATTTATTGATCTATATTACATTTATTTATATATAGGTTTTGGAGTTGTTTTGGAGGGCACACAAGGCTTACTCATGGTTCTAAATTCAAGAATTACTCCTTGTGGTGCTCAAGGACCATATTAGATGCCAGGGATTGAAGACATATTAGCTAAGTGCAAGGCAAGCTTCCTTTCTTCTGTAATATCTCTGCAGTCCATATGATCTGCATACTTTTTAACTGGGAAGAAAATTTGCTCATTTAATTATTTTTGAAGAAGGTAAGTGCCAGCATAATAAAATAATTAACATTCAGATAATGCTCATAATAGCAATTAAAATAATTTATCCAGGGCCTGGGAGATAGCATGGAGGTAAGGTGTTTGCCTTTCATGCAAAAGGTCATCAGTTCGAATCCTGGTGCCCCATATGGTCCCCCTAGCCTGCCAGGAGCAATTTCTGAGCATGGAGTCAGGAGTAACCCCTGAGCACTGCTGGGTGTGACCCAAAAACAAACAAAAAAGAATTTATCCAAAATAATTAGAAATACTCTATGGTAATTAATATAATATCTTTTCTTTCTAGAAGCATACACATCATTTTGCTTCTCTCTGGTTCTTCCTTGCTATTATCCTGGTATATATATATATATATAATTTTGGTTTTATTCAACATATCAATCTTTACTGTAATGTAAGCATATTATTTATAAATCTAATATATACACATATTAAATTATATAAGCCTAAGTACATATTAAGAAATATTTATAAATATATTCTATTATGTTATTTATTTCAAGTGAAACAAAATCTCTAAATGTTAAAATCATAAAACTTTTTATAATTGCAATTATTATTTTAGCTTTTGTTTTTGTCTTGTAGTATTGAGGAATGAATCTAGATTACAAACATAATTTACCACTAAAACATATCCGTGATCTGTAATTAGTTTTAATACAATCCAGTAGACATTACAGACACATTTGATAGATATAACTGCATAGAAAAAGTCAAATTTTATTTGAAATACTTTTTAATAATTACATAGAATTTATTTGCCAATTATTTTATGTGCTAATAGAATATTGGCAAAATGAAAGAATTTGTCATCAATTCAGTTTTAGCTTTAATTTTTATACAGTTAATCATTTGTTTATATAAATGATGTAAATTAGAGACATTTGATATAAGTTTATCTCAATTTGCTACAACGAATTACAGATAAAAACCATCAACAACCAGCAATTTCATTGGGTACCACATTTACTGTTTAAAACCAACGATTGAAAATAAATGTACTTGAAAAAGTATTTATTGCATAACAATGTTCATTTAACCCTACATCTCAATATTGATCATCGTAACTTTTTAAAATACCTCAAATAATTTAATGCAATTTAAATACATTTAATACATTTAAATTCAATACATTTAAGTTTAGCACATTTAAAGCAATGATCCATAATATTGATTTAAACAGATAAGAAATTTTCCTTTCTTCTTAGAGTAAGAGGAAGACAATTGTGAAATATGAAGGACAGTGGCATTACTTTAGGTTTATTTACAAGCACTAAATTTTGAAGAGCATATGAACATTTGAATGTCTAGAAATTAGTCTCCTTGAAACTCACAGCTTTCCATATTCAATTACTATTCCCAGGATATCTCTTTGGAAAATGTATTACATCAGAGGTTGGATATATCCAAAGTAATAATATTTACACTGTTTTATTGTATAAATAAATAGAGAAACAGTAAGCTGCCCCTGATTTCCCAAAGGTTCCCAATTCTCCCCTTTGGTAGGTATTTTGTTTGTTTAGTTTGCTTTCCCAAGTTTCCCTATGATCAGGAAATCCTATTCCTATCTTATTTTACTATTGGGAAAATACCTTAGACCCATATATCTTAAGGTATTATGACTTATAATAGCCTACATTGATATATTTTTACATAAAACTTAGAAATTTTTGTTTTTGTTTTTGGGTCACACCCGGCAGTGCTCAGGGGTTACTCCTGACTCCATGCTCAGAAATTGCTCCTGGCAGGCTCGGGGGACCATATGGGGCACCGGGATTCGAACCGATGATCGATCACAAACGCCTTACCTCCATGCTATCTCCCGGGCCCCAGAAATTTTTGTATTAAAAAGTTTCAATAACAAAAGAAAAGTGAATTTTAATACATTTTCAAACATTAGTCAAAAGAGGCATTATGAGAGCAGTCAATTCATAGCAGATATTTTCTGGTCAGTATCATCTCCTGACTCATTGATTGCTAATGTAAAGCAGTCTGAGAAATTACTTCAAAATATTAAAATGGTATCCATGACTTGACAGTCAATACTCAAAGACATCTCTTATGATTGAGAACCTTACTTAAGATACAAAACATTGTTTTCTAGAATTATTTTTGTATTTTTCTTTTGGGGGGGGATACATCCGGTGATGCTTAGGGGTTACTCCTGGCTATTTGCTCAGAAATCACTCCTGGCTTGAAGGACCATAAGGGATGCCAGGGGATCGAATCACAGTCAGTCCTAGGTCAGTCGAGTACAAGGCAAATGCCCTACCACTGGGCCACCATTCCAGCTCCTGTTTTCTAATATTTTAAGAGTGATATCTTGCATAGAAAAATTTGACTTCTTAAATCTTGTAGATTCTTCTACATGTTAGTAATCTCAATGCTAGAGTCTCTCTATAATTTTAAGAGAAAATATAGACTTGCTAAACTGATAAAATAATAAGAAAATTTCACAAAGGAAAGACAGTACATACAAAGACACAAAGACCCAAACATATTTAAATTAATTTCAAGTAATATCTCTGAAGGGAGATAGAAATAATTTATGGGAGAAGAAAATAGAAAACAGCATAAGAAATAAGATAGATCATGAAGAATCTTAACTAATTTTGAATATTTTTAGATTTGTATCATGAAAAACATACTGAAATGTTTGAGAAGCAGTAGGATAAAGTTCAGAGAGCTCATTGGGAAACTACTTTTAATAAAGAGTAGAGAGTGGATTGGAAGAACTTAAATACATAAAGAATAATACTAAAAATAAAAGAGTTAGTAAAATGGCACAGATAATAAAAGATCCATGAAGATTACAAAAATAATAATTCTGGAAATACAAATAATAAAGTAGATTGAAATGACTGAAAAATAGAGACAGAGAAAGTGAAGCTGAAATTGTTTGAGATTTTTTGCTTCAATGTTCTGCTTCAATTTCTGGATGATAGCAATAGTTAGTATGTAGTGAATGCATATTGCTTGTTTAACAGCATGTTGGACACTTTGCATTCATTATTTCTAATAATAACTATTACACAAAAGGTCAATTATATTATCCCATTTTGAGAGAAAATTGTGGCTCAAAAATGCTTTTAAAAGTTATTTAAAACCATGCAATTAGATAATATCAAAACTATAATGCAAAGCAGATTTCACTCACATCTCTCTATTAGTTAAAGAAAAAGTTTTTGTAGAATACTTATATTTATATGTAACTTAGAATTTTTAAAGAACTTATCATTATATAATTTAACATGTCCACCTTACCTATGTATCTTAAAAAGTCACCTACCCATGAGAGGATTGGTGTGACCAAGTACTATCAATTTTTATTTCACAGTATAAATGAACCTGCTGAAACTCATATCTACATTTTAAAAACACTAATAGAAGATCTTTGATACTCTCTTCTTATGTTGAATCATCTAATAAATTTCCTTCTTATAAATACATATATAATTCTTATTTTAAGCATTATTGTTTATAAGTATAAAATAGTATTAAAAGAGGCATGGAGGGGCCGGAGCATTGGTGCAGTCTTTAGGGTATTTGCCTGGCACACGCTAACCTAAAGTGGACCATGGTTCGATCTCTGGCATCCATATGGTCCCCCAAGCCAGGAGAAAATTCTGTGTAGAAGCCAGGAGTAACACCTGAGCCTCACCAAGTGTGGCCCAAAGACAAGAAAACAAAACAAAACAAAAACATAAACAATACATGGTGACTATTCAGAATTAATTCAGACTATCTCCTCCACCAATTTTATAGATATATTAATGTTACATGAATTATAACTTACAAAAGTAGTTTATAGTCTCAGTCTCATATCTTCTGCTCTCCCATGAACATACACAAATAATTATGAGAAGTTTAACCTTAGAGAATGTAAATCAGAAGAATACAGAACCCAATTTTGTAGACCCTTTCAAAGCCCGAATTTATTTTTAATTCTCATCAAGAAAAAAGAAAATGTACTTAAACTTTTGCAAGAGAAATGTTAGTTAAATGTAAGGAGGACTGTCCTAATATAAAATACTATAAAGCATAAGAAGGCCTAGCACTGGAGATTATAATGTCTGTCTTAGATAGACTATAAAATAGTATAGAAGATGCCCTTTGCCTGCAGTGGTTTAGATATGGTTTTAAATGAAAGTGGCCTCTTTGGAAAAGTGGTGGACCAGGTGACCTTTCACAATATCTTTTAGTCTCTAAATTTCATTACTTTTTAATACCATTAAAAAGATCAAATTCATGCAATAATGCCCCCTCATTCAGAGGTCAGCCTTCTAGAAACCTCAGGACTTGATATATAGACTTAAACTTAAAAGGAAAAGAAAGAAAAAGAGAGCTTTCAAGCATGAAGAAATATTAACTATTATTCTCAGACCATTATCCTGATTCTACAGAAAAGCTAGGCACATCATTGATAGCTGCTGTAGTATATATATATAGATAGATATAGATATATATTATCAGGTATATAATATATATATATATATTATCAGGTATTAGACAGGAATAAGTAAGAAAAATATGAGACCCAAAAGAACAAATGCAGTTCATTTTAAAGATAGTGTTCTGTTTCAATAATCACTGAAAGTATCACTACAATAAACATAGTTTCATAGTTATTATAATTTTTATAAGCTACATGAAAGAACTATGTTCATGACCAGAAATAAATATTTTATTCACAAAATATGTTTATAAGAATATGCTAAAATAGTTACAGTTTTAAAATTAAGAATATAAAAGATTAAGTCTTGAATAGATGAAAAGATGCCTTGATAAGGAACATAAGAAAAAATACATACATTAATCCAAACAAACTGAAGACCATTTAATCTTTAATAGTATATTTAATCATGAAAAAAAATCAGAAGGTGGAAATTGTCTGAGGCTTGCGGTTGTTTAAGTTTACTTTCTTGAGTTAATCTTACCTTTGAATTTAGACCACTAATCACAAACATTTATGGAATTGTTTGTAGATATCTATATCTAGTTATTTAAGTTTCAAATAATTATTTGTAAAAAAAATAATTATTTGTGTAGTCATAAACATGTAGTGGGTTATTGTAGGTAATGCCTTTCTCAGTGTGAACTTTCAAATGCATTATAAGTATGTCATGTTTTTAATAATTGAGCCATCGATGATTATAATGCAACATAATTAAAATAAATAAACTAAAATTTATATGTGACAAAATAAGTTGAATATATTAATGATACATAATAACAGACCATTACAACATAGTTATATCCTATTTGGTCCACCTTATTACAAGGAAGAAATATTAGTTGTTTTTTTTCCTTTTCTTAACCTTTTATGAAACTTAGTCTTGCTGCTATTTTTCTAATCTATTGTATATATTAAAAGTATTTAAAAAAGGAAGGTGTGGGGCTGGGCGGTGGCGCTGGAGGTAAGGTGCTTGCGCTAACCTAGGACGGACCGCGGTTGATCCCCCAGTTCCCCATATGGTCCCCCGTGCCTGCCAGGAGCGACTTCTGAGCGAATAGCCAGGAGTAATCCCTGAGCATCACCGGGTGTGACCCAAAAACTAAAAAAGGAAGGTGGAAATGTTTCTCAAAACCCCATTTTTATATTTTCTACTTTACAGTCTGCCAAAAAGAAGTGCTCATATGAGTTTAGTAGGCAAGGGGGTAAATAAAAGCTCAGACTGAAAGCTCAATCAATCAAAGCTATATTCACTTCCTAATGAGTTTTTGAGAATCACAAAGGCTGTTTCCATTTAAAATTTTTTTTGTGTGTTAGTTTTGTTATGGGGAGAGTACACCCTGTGGCGTTTAAGATTTACTCCTGGCTCTGTGTTTAGGGATTATTGAAAGACCCATTAATTACAGGGACTCAACTAGTGTTGTTCATGTGTAAGGCAAGAGCCTTAAGCACTGTGGCCCAAGCAGTTAAAATCTTCATCATGCCTATCTTTGCATCCATAGCTACACAGAACTTTCAATAATAAGTAAACTTCTAATTTCTCAAATTACAGTTCTTTTTATTTGTAAAGTATACCAAAAGCAAAGAATACCACCACTGATTCAATTAACAGCTTTTAGATAAAAAAAAAAGTAAACCATTTTCTCAAAATAAACCTGATAATTTCCACTAATAGAGAACACTGGATGAAATATTTTCCTGAAATTCCTATAAAATTAAGTAAACGAAAGTGTTCTACAATATGCATTGTGTATTTTCTGTTGTGGTTACTCATAATGATCCTCAACACAAGCAGATGACATATATCCAAAATGGGGTCTCAAATTCAATTTACCTGCTGGTCGCAAGAGGCAAAGTCAGGATGATCCTTGAGTACAAAGTCAGTAGTAAGCCTTGACATTGTGGAGTGTGATCCAAACAACTAAAACAAAACAAAACAAAAAAAGATTAGGACAAAGCCACAAAATGTTGTACAGAGGGCTGTTTGTGGCCAGCGGGCCGACTATACAAGAGCTAAAATAATACAAAACAATTCTTCTATTATCTGGCAACCTTATTAAAATAAAGGAAAACTAAAAGAGTAAAATCATAATATACTTTGGGAAACTTAAGAAAACTTTACCAGACAAAACCAAAATAATCTTAACAGTTTACATATCAGATACTATTTTCAGACCAAAACAACCAGCCTTTGGGGCCAGAGTGATAACACAGATGTTAGGGAATTTGCCTTAAACATGCCAACCAGCTTATATCCCCAGCACCCCCATATGGTACCAAAGCCTTCCAGAAGTAGTTGTGAAGCTTAGAGCCAAGACTACGCCCTGAGCAACTTTGGATGTGGCTCCAAAATAAAAACGACAAAACATGTCAGCCTTTGTGAAATTATGATTTATTCAATTCATCCTATAAGAATTTGTCAATATTGCAGAATATATCCATAATATGAATTTAAATGAACAACTCTATAAGTTTTTATAAAATTTGAGCTTGCAGGTTTCCCAGAATTCTTGCCTGCACCACATCATTTTTTTTCCTAGTTAAAACTCCCTATCACATTAGGCTCTAAAAGAATTAACCTGAGTACTGAGCTAGTAAAACTATTTCTCAATTACTAGAAAATTTTGACAAGAATGAAAGATGCAACAATCTCAGACAGCTGAAGAATCTGCACCAAACTGAAAGTTCATCAATTCACTTCCATTTGCTCATTCCCTTTACCCAGATCACCATTTTACTTAGAGAGAGACAGAAGAAGAAAAAAATATGGAGTCGTTCTTCATTTCAAATAGCAAATAGCATGGACAGAGAACGAAGATGATAACTCTGATGATCAAAAAAATACCAACCATCTGGTAATCTCTCAGATAAGGAGTTTAGAATCGAAATATGTAGGATCCTCAGAAATCAAAGAAAACAGAGCTCAAGCTTAAAGGAACGCAAAGATAGATTTCAGAAAATTCCAAATTTAAATAACAGGTCTGAAAAACACAGAAGCTGAATTGAAAACCTCAATGGAAAGCCTCTTCAACAGGGTAACAACAGCCAAGGACAGAATCAGTGAACTGGAAGATGAAATGAAGAACAACTCCATACAGCAGAAGAGATTAGAAAAGAACCTTAAGGCAAACAATCAGACAATGGAAAAAGTACTCAAAGAATATGAAGAGATCAAAATAGAAATCTTTGATAAACTCAACAGAAACAATATTGATAACAACATTATAACATTGGTATTCTAATTAATGAATGAGTTAGGTAAGAAAACAATATGAGAAAAAATGTTCCAATTAAAGCCATTGTATAAAGGGTAAAAATATTAGGTGATGGGACTACTGAAAATAAAGCTTACGGGGACCGGAGAGATAACACAGCAGTGTTTGCCTTGCAAGCAACCAATCCAGTACCTAAGGTGGTTGGTTTGAATCCTAATGTCCCATATGGTCCCCCATGCCTGCCAGGAGCTATTTCTGAGCAGATAGCCAGGAGTAATCCCTGGTTTACTCTGAGCACCGCTGTGTGTGCCCAAAAAACAGAAAATAAAGCTTATGCACCATGTTGCTAGGATAATACAAAATTTAGTGCATATTCTAAGAGAAACATGTAACCTAAAATAGTTTAAAATGTTCTTAAATCCTAATGGATTTTTTTAGTGTGAAAACTCAAGGGAAAAGAATAGAACTGTGTTTTTATGAACAAAATTTCAAGAATTTCCTCTGTATGTATCCCATTCTGTCTCAACCATTGTGATTCAACAGTAAATAAACCAAGACAGAGATAAGAGACTTAAAAGATTTGAGATATTTGGCATAAAGACAATGATTAGATAAATTGAATAAATACCTTTTACGGCATCAATTTTCTCATAATAACACAGACATGATATCAGTGTTATAGAGTTTTGGGAAATTTTAAATGATTTATGTAAACTTGGCACATGGAAAACAAGTAATTTTATTTGAAGAAGTTATATTTAAAAGAAAAATCATGTTTATGTTTAGTCTTTAAAGAGTCCTGGTGACCATTTTGCATCCTTATCTTCCCTCTAAAATAACTTTATGCTGAAATAAAGCACTTCATTGTAACACAGTAAACAACAATTTTATTAATGTCTTCATTGAAATGAATTAATTTGAGAAGTTTTACCAATGTGGCAAAAGATGAGATGTGATTTAATCGATATCCTAGTATGTATCAAGTCATAAAACATAAAAATAGTACACTCTACTCAGTCTCAATCTTAAGTACTATTTCCTATGTTAATATGTTATCTTTTATTTTACTGCAGTTGATGTTACCCCTTTTACTCCAGTACTAACTGATAATCTTTAGGGTCTGTAAATCACCTTCAAGAGTTAAGTGAAAGCAAAAAGAAAGAAGAGTGGCTCAACAGGGATTCAGCCAATCAATGGTTACTTAATAACTACTGAC
>PVKC010046440.1:0-11196 GCA_004027635.1 Crocidura indochinensis
CCAGTCTCCCCTTCCTTCTTTTAGTTGCTGTGACTTGACTTTCTCTCACAAAAAAAGCTGTGTGTCTTTTTCTCTCCTTCCCTCCCTGATTGTCCCTGACTCTAGACTCAGGGTTTCTTGTTTGAATTTTTTAGAAGCTCTCTCTATATATTTCTTTATCTATATCATTATTTTTGCTAAATTGGAACCCAGTTTGGTCCCTGGGGTCCCTTTTAGGTTGGTTTTTGTGCCTTTAGATAGAACCCTGCTCAGTCTTTGCTCAGTTTCCTGCTTCCTGACCCAGATAATTTCGGTTTGCTAGGAACTTTCCCTGCTTCAGAAGTGCCATCAGTTGTTTTTTCTAACATGTCCTAGTTTTTGTTTTTCTTCCCCTTCTTTGATCTCTCCATGGGCCAATCATAGAGAATACACCTCATTATTCCAGAGGTGCCAAAGCCAGTACTGTGTTATGAAGTGTCTGATTTGAGCTGGGAGAGAATGTCTGACCTGTGGGCCATGAAAGCCCCTGAAATCCTGAGGCTGGCCCTGGTCTATGATGGGACAGACACACTTCTCATTCTGGTGCCCTCAGTCTGTCTGTACTGAACTGTAGGACTGGTGAGTGATGTTAAAATTATCCAATGACCCTTGGCAGAAAAAAGTCCTAACTCTGAACTTGAATCTTTGCAGAATGTTTGTGGAACCTGATGGCCCATATTGAAGCACTAAGAAAGTAGATCCTGCGGGGTTGGAATGACAGCACAGCAGGTAGGGCATTTGCCTCCTTGTTTGTGGCCCACTTGGAGTTATTTCCTGGCATTCCATATAGTCCTTCGAGCCTACCAGTTGTTATTTCTGAGCATGGAGCCAGGAGTAACCCTTGAGCGCCACTGGGTGTGGCCCCCAAACCAAAAACACAAAACAAAACAAAAAAAGGAAAGTGGGTCCTCAGAGATGAACTAGGTCAGGGGGCTTGAGTTGGGCCATGGGAAGAGGGAACCTAAAAGGGAAGCTATTTGTAGAAGTTCCCTCCAACCCCAATCCCTGTGGCATTCAGGATTTCAGTTTCAGATTGGAGAAGGCAGATAGAGTGACATGACCTTGGCTAGAGCCGAGCCTTCTGCTGCTCTGACCCTGGTGGTTGTCACTAACAGCCAAACAGAACCATAAATTCCGATTATGGAAAGGCGCAATGACATACAAAAAAGTTTGTGATTAGTGAACTGTAAAAGCTAACATGACATGTTCATAATTGGGATGTATTTACTGCGTGAAAAAAATGCCACTCTGCCATTTGGGCAAAGTGACTTTGAGGGAAGTTTCTAAAGGAGACGGACATCGTGTCCCTCTTTTGCTTACCAAACAGCAATAACCATTATTGATGGCACTTTCCAAATGGCAGCTACAATAGAAAGAGGGGCTGTGATTTCTTGTCAGAACTGCTTTATGGGGTCGTATTTTCCGGGTGTTTAAGAAGCTGGGCTCATTTGCGGCATTATCTTGGGTGATTTATGGGCCCTCAAAAAGCTTACTTCATTTTGATGTTTTACAACAAACCTTCTTCCAATATAATCAATGGAGGCTTCTTTGGCTGGCCTGGGCGGGGAGCACAATGTTTTTTTAGAGTGAAATCGATAGGAAGATAAGTGGACAGTGAGCTGAGTGCATTGTATCAGGCTGAAAAGAGACTTGTGAGTCCCTGGCCCAAGATACAAAGGCATCAGCCAGGGAGGGTGTGGAGGGCCTCCTGATAGAATATGAATCCAGGGCACTCCCCTCCAGACTGACCCCAACTGACATTGGGAACACACAACTAGGTAATGGGGAGAGAGCTCAGCTCCTTGAAAATGATATTGTTTGTTTATAAACATTACTCTGTCTCTTGCAAATCTCATCAATATCTGATGCTATTTGATGTGTTTTCTAAGTAAGGTTAATAAATGAGCCCCCACGCATCAGTGTTCCCACATTGTCACTGCAGGAGGCAATAAGGCAGAACAATAACTCATAGCTTTATCTGACTTCCCCAAAGGGATGCTCATAGCAGCCTAGGCCCCAAAGGAACCCCAAAGGGTATTTGTAATTTTCTTACCTTTGTCCCTCTTTTCCCCACTCCCTGCCTTGAACCCCAGACAGTGCCACTGAAGGCCTTTGTTATCTCTGAAGACATGAAAGGGTACTTAGGTGACTACTATTGGAGGGGCAAGGAGGTGATGAGGGAACATGCCATCCTGGCATCCATGATGCATAGCAGGGTCACTTGATTCAAGAGTTTGCTTTTCCACGTAGGTAAAACACTCCATGACATTGAGACTAAAGGCATCATTAAGGAAGAAACAGCACTCTCCAAACAAGTGGAAGCAGAGATAAACAGATAGAACTATATTAAGCTGAGAAGCTTCTGCACCTCAAAGGAAATAGTGCCCAAGATACAAAAGCCACCCACTGTGTGGGAGAAACTAATCACCCAATACCCATCAGAAAAGGAGCTAATATCCAAAATGTACAAGGCACTGACAGACTTTACAAGGAAAAAAATCTAATCCCATCAAAAAATGTGGAGAAGAAATGAACAGACACTTTGTCAAAGAAGAAATGGCCAAAAGGCACATGAAAAAATGCTCCACATAAGTAATCATCAGGGAAATGCAAATCAAAACACTATGAGGTACCATCTCATGCCAGAGATTGGGGCACATCACAAAGAACAAGAACAAACAGTGCTGGTGGGAATGTGGAGAGAAAGGAACTTTTTTTTTTTTTTTTTTGGTTTTTGGGTCACACCCGGCAGTGCTCAGGGGTTACTCCTGGCTCCATGCTCAGAAATTGCTCCTGGCAGGCACGGGGGACCATATGGGGCACCGGGATTCGAACTGATGACCTTTAGCATGAAAGGCAAACGCCTTACCTCCATGCTATCTCCCGGGCCCCAAGAGAAAGGAACTTTTATTCACTGCTGGTGGGAATGCTGTCTAGTCTATGGAAAACAATATGGAGATTCCTCCAAAAACTGGAAATTGAGTTCCCATATGATCCAGCTATACCACTCCTAGGGCTATACCTAGGAACACAAAAATACAATATAAAAATCCCTTCCTCACACCAATATTAATTACAGCGCTATTTACAATAGCCAGACTCTGGAAATAACCAAGATGCCCTTCAACAGATGAATGGCTAAAGAAACTGTGGTACATATACACAATGGAATATTATGCAGCCATCAGGAGAGATGAAGTCATGAAATTTTCCTAATCATAGATGTACATGGAATCTATTATGCTGAGTGAAATAAATCAGAGGAAGAAAGATAAACACAGAATAGTCTCACTCATCTATGGGTTTTAAGAAAAATAAATTAAAAAATAAGAAAAATAAAAGACATTTTTGCAATAATTCTCAGAGTCAAAAGAGAGGAGGGCTGGAAGGTCCAGCTCACAACATGAAGCTCACCGCAAAGAGTGATGAGTGCAGTGAGAGAAATAACTATGTTGAGAACTACCATAAAGGGGCTGGGTGGTGGCGCTGGAGGTAAGGTGCTTGCCTTGCCTGCGCTAGCCTAGGATGGACCATGGTTCGATCCCTCAGTTCTCATATGGTCCCTCAAGCCAGGAGTGACTTCTGAGTGCATAGCCAGGAGTAACCCCTGAGCGTCACTGGGTGTGGCCCAAAAAACAAAACAAAAAACCCAAAACAAAACAATAAAAGAGAACTACCATAACAATGTGAATGAATGAGGGAAGTAGAAAGCCTGTCTAGAGTACAGGCAGGGGTGGGATGGGGAGGAGGGAGATTTGGGACATTGGTGGTGAGAATGTTGTACTGGTGAAAGAGGGTGTTCTTTACATGACTGAAACCCAACTACAATCATATTTGTTATCAAGATGTTTAAATAAAAATATTAATAAAAATCTTAAAAAAAGAGTTTGCTTTTCTAGGAGAATGAAAATAGATTAATATCTAAGGGATTTTGGTGGGAAACAGAATGTATGGAATTAGTGAGCAAGCAAGGGACATCTAGGCTGGAAGTGGAGTGAGCTCCAGGCAGGGCATACCTGCTACAGGTCTGTTTGTTCCTAGGGGAACTTGTGCAGATAGTGGCTTCCTGTCCTCATAGGTAGGTGTCATGGGGCCCCATCCCACTCCCTGCAGATTTTCAGACAAACCTTATCATCTATAGAGGGGCAGCTTTTAAAGGAGTGGGGCACCACGTTGCATGCAGAGCCATCAGTGATGAATATCAGAGGGAGGGGTGCATTCAGGTCCTCTCCTTTGATCCCTCCTCCCTATAGTTCACCCTGGATGGATTGAGGTCTGGGTTAAGACCACTTTTTGTTTTGCCTTTTAAATCTGTCACTAACAGAACCAAACTGACTGCTTAGGGTCACCTGTAGAAGTAGATGAACCCCGCTCAAGATCATGAAGAGGATTATATAGGGAAGGGATATAGGGAGGTTCTAGCTTTTTGGTGATCTTTAAAATGATTGGCTATTGTCTAGGGCAGTGGTCGGCAACCTGCGACTTTTGAGCCACATGTGGCTCTTTACACTTCTAATTTGGCTCTTCTGTATGCCGGTGGTAGCTCCAGGAGTCAGGACTCTGCTCCTAGCCTCTGTCAGTGTGCGCCCTGAGTGACTCTCAAAATAAATTTCAATCGTGGTTTTGGCTAGATTTGGCTCAGTTGAAAAAAAAGGTTGCCGACCACTGGTCTAGGGGTACCTTCCTACTACCCCCTTGTGTCCTTCCCAGATAGGCTGCCTGGTATGGCCAGGTAGCTCGGGGTAGTGTTAATGGAAATAGGCTTGAAGAAACCTAGCATGTGGCTTACACCATGTGGTCCTTACAAAATGGCGTCCCTCCTTGTTCAGAAAGTAAAAGAAGCCTGCCATGTGGCCTTTACAAAATGGCATCCTCCCTCATTCAGAACCTAGGATCCTATATTCCCTCCTATTCTTATGGACCTGAGTCAAACTTTGACTCTCCTTGAGGTTCCTCATTCTCATTCCTACTTATGGACACATACTGGGACCTTAACACAAGCATCTTTTTTTTTTTTTTTTGGTTTTTGGTTTTTGGGTCACACCCGGCAGTGCTCAGGGGTTACTCCTGGCTCCATGCTCAGAAATTGCTCCTGGCAGGCACGGGGGACCATATGGGGCACTGGGATTCGAACCGATGACCTTTTGCATGAAAAGGAAACGCCTTACCTCCATGCTATCTCCCGGGCCCCAACACAAGCATCTTAACTGCCCTTATGTATGCCTGAATAAAGCAGGTGAGAAAATTAATTATGCAAGGACCATCTATAATATTAAAAAAATGAATAATGGCCCAGCCAGGACTGTTATCAGAGAGATTTTCCAGGGTGATTGAGTGAACCAATGTTCATACCAGGAGGCACTGTCTTTCTGTCGCTTTCCCCACTCCTTTAAACTAGCCTTCACCTGCTGCAGTGTCTCGTAGATGACCCCTGACTTGTTAGTATAGAAACAACATTGCTTCTCCAGAGCCTAGGTCTAGTCCCTTGCCTGTTCTGGAGAGCAACTTCACTTAGGGAGGCAACTGGTTCTTCTAATATCCTGATAGAAAAATGAAATCTTCTCAGATCAGCATCCACCTGTTGAGAGAATTGTTTAAGTTGCATGTCTCCGTTGACAAGGAAGGCCACGCCACACCAGTTTCTATAAGAGCTGGAGTAAGAAGGGAATGGCGCTCTTCCAGTGGGGTTGATTAACTCTGCTCGACTTGTTCCCATACACCTTCCCCTGCTGGATATGACATGACACCGTGTGATAGGAGAATGACCATGATGCAAAACTCATCTGAGTTTGCAAAAGCAGTGGCGAGCACACAGGGTTTCGTTGGCACACACAAGCCATGTTCCATTCGGTCCCTGATGGGGATTACTTCCCCATGCAGCTTCTACGGTCTCTTTGTAATATTCTGGTGAGGGGAGGGGCCTCTGGTGGCCCCTCCAGGGATGGGTAAGTGGCACATATCTGTGCCTTGTATTCCCTGCAGGGTGATCCTCCCCTCAGTCCAGGGGTGTCAGAGTCTGTTGTCTGGACCATTGCCCCCATTATTCTCACTCCCATGAGATATGGGGGTCTAGGGTCCAAACATAACCAACAGTCTTTGGCCAGTCCCAGCCAGGTGGTACTGAGAAAACAGTAGATTGCTTCTATGGTCCTGAGTGCCTCTTCCCCTTCAGTTATTGGGCTAAGAATACGTACAGAGTTGTGGGACTTTTGCACCTTAAGGCAGTGTTGAGCTGCTGGTTCTCTTTTTATTTGCCCTGATGCTTCCCTACTAGGAAGTTAGTTTGGGCACATTCTCTTAAAGGCTGTACTGATATTTGGGCCAGACAGCTCTGGTAAACAGTACTCCCCAAACTCTGCCTGAGCCCTCCAGCCATAGCCTCAGGGCCTGGCTCCCTCTGTGCTGCCAGCTGGTTTCCCTGACACATTCCTATACCCTGCAGAGAAAATCCCCCTCCCACACATTTTGGGGAACTCCATTCTGGGCAAGCATAAGTGAGAATGCTCAGGGCAACTTCCCTATCCTGGGACCTGAACCCATAGGTTGGTACCTACCTTTTTTTTTTTTTTTTTTTGGTCACACCCAGCAGTGCTAAGGGTTTACTCCTGGCTTTGTGTTCAGAAATTGCTCCTGGAAGAATGGGGGGGGGAACATATGGGATGCCAGGAATTGAACCAGGGTCCATCCAGGTTTGGCTGCATGCAAGGCAAATGCCCTACCGCTGTGCTATCACTCTGGCCCTGGTACATATATTTCTTTTAACACTTCTACCTCAGTAGGAGGAGATCTTGTGGAGTATAATCAGAAACCCAAAACCAATCATATAAGTCAAAGTTTAGGGGAGGGATCCCTGGGATGACAGTTTGACCTACAACCTCCCCATCCACAGTCTGGGTAGAGGGTGTTCATTCTTGCTGGTCATCCCATGGTCACTGTGCAGTCATGGCCACAGTGAGCAGGATCACCCAGGACTATCTGCCATCTGTTTTGCTCCAGGAAGCTGAGTCAGCTGGATCTGCAGTGTGTGTGTGTGTGTGTGTGTGTGTGTGTGTGTGTGTGTGTGTGTGTGTGTCCTTATTCAGGCTGTGACTCTACTTCAAAGAGAAAGGAGGTTCCTGCTTCTTCAATACTGCAACTTAAACAGCTGTTGGGTGGAGAGAACAACATAGGTCCTTAAAATCCAGTTGCCTTTCCTGCACTGAATCAGAAAGAGATGAAGAAATACCTCCCACACTGAGTGCTAATTCTTTTACCCTTAACATTACCAGAGAAAGCCATAATTTTTGCTCCTTTCCTTTTATACCCATCCCTTTTAAATGATAGTGACTGGTTAATTCTTTCTACTTACCCCAACTTCTGAAATAGATAGGCATAATCTAATTTTCTTTTTTTTTAAGTACCATGATTACAAACATGATTATAGTTGGGTTACAGTCACAAACAGACATCCCCCTTCACCAGTGTAACATTCCCCTCTCCCCTCCTTCCCATCCCCTGCCTGTATTCAATACAGGTATTCTACTACAGTTATTTGTTTTTAAGTTCAGTAAACTATTTTTGCATAATGTAATTTTCAATTTATGTCAATGGCCTTAGCTAGTTGAGTGCCCATGTCCCTTCTTGCCCTTATTCCCCTACATGCTTTTCTGATGACCTTCCTATTTCATATTTTCCCTAGAGATTTCACTACCTTAGAAGTCATTAAAAGAAGTGTGGCTGAAGATCCATATTTTATAATTTCTTTAGGCTGGCACAAAGGACTGTGGACCCTACCTATAAGAAGGGGTGAAATCTCATTCTACTTTAGCTCCTAATGAGGCAATTAACTGGTTCAGTTCTGCAGTTTCAACACCTGAAAAGGATCAGGTCAATTAGACAGGGGAATATTACGTAAACCAATCAGGCCTTGGAGCAGTAAATGGTCCTCTCTATCCTTGGGAGGATAGAGCTCCCTCTGGAATTATAATACAGAAGTTAAAACAGAAACCAAAGCATCATAGCATTATCCCTGTTCCGAATAATTTTTGGCATCTGTGTGAGGTCAGGCTGCCAGTCTTTCTCAGGATATGCTCCCTAGTGTTACAGAAGTTGCCTAGAGAGGAGACCCAGGACTCCCATTGAGTTCAGTAACAGCAATAAACACATTTCTGGGTTACTTTTCTTACTGTTACTTCTCCTTACATCTCTCATTTAGCCTTAGTTTTCCCTGGTAAAGTTCTAGCTAGACTAGTGTTTGCATTTCCCTGGTAAAATTCTAGTCAGACTAGAGATGCATGTACAGCTTTCAATTCCTTATGACCAGTCTATTACCATCAGTAAGTACGCTCTCATATAGGTTACTCAAGAGGAGTGGGCTTTAAGGAAAGCCCACTAGAATACATTTAATTCAATCATCTTACAGAAAAATAGTTTTTCTTTCCACCTTCAACTTGAAACTTGCCAGATAACTGAATAATCTTGGCTTGTTCCTTTGCATACTTCTCCAGCAAATTTGAGGTACTCATTATTTACAGAGAATTTCTGGGGATTGGCCAAGGACAAAGCAGGTGTTTTACTAATAAAGACATTAATACTTTATCTGTCACCTCAGGGTTATCCAGGCTTGGCCAATGTAAAGATGAGAAGGTCAGTTCAAAATAATGATTTGAAGGATGGCCTTGGGCATCTCACTTTCTATAGGAGTGTCTCAGAGGGAGCCTATCCCACTCCTCTCCAGGATTGGGAGAGATTCTGACCTCTGGAACTTTTCTCATGCTGGGAGTAGGACTCAGGCTGTGGCCAGACAGCATAGATCCAGATACTCCTGGTTGATCTTCGATTTCCTAGGTCAGTCTGCCTCTCTGGTCTCTCTGAGGCTAGTAGAGTACTTGTAAGAATATTAATTATTACTGAATCTGCTCCTATCATTTAGCCTCAACCCCTTTTAACTTTGTTTCCCTGAAAGAGGGCTTTGGGGCCCCCTAGCTAACCTTTAAGACTTCCTGTCTGACTTCCTGTGATCCCTACTACAAAGAGTAAAACTTCCTTGCTGTATTTATGCAAATCAACATAATGCCCACAAAACATCAAAAATACTCAAGGAGGGTCCTGGTGTGTGTTCACAAGACCTAGGCAACTTTGTTGGTGACTGAGTCATTATCATTTGATCCCAGACATGCCCCCAAATGTTAAGGTCTGAGTTGAAGGATGAGACCACACAACTGGAGTAAAGCTGAACAAAACAGCCAACAGCCCCAATCTGATCAGTCAGGGTCATCTCTAGAAGAAGATGAACCTGACGTTTTTATTTATTTATTTTTTGAGTCACATCTGATGGTACTCAGGGCTTACTCTTGGTTTTGAGTTCAGGAATTATTCCTGGTGGGACCCAGAAGACTATATAGGGTGCTTGGATATTGAAGCAAGGTTGGCCTCATGCCAAGAAAGTGCCCTAGTCACTGTACTCTGTGTATTTCTTATTATTTTTTTTTCTGTTTTGTTTTGGGGCCACACCCGGCAGTGCTCAGGAGTTACTACTGGCTGTTTGCTCAGAAATAGCTTCTGGCAGGCACGGGGGACCATATGGGACACCGGGATTCGAATCAACCACCTTTGGTCCTGGAACGGCTGTTTGCAAGGCAAACGCCACTGTGCTATCTCTCTGGGCCCCCCTGTGTATTTCTTAATGTCTGGGTTTTTAACCTTTTTCCACTTGCAGACTAGTGAAAATCAAAAACTTCATGGACTGCTGATTTAGAACTCTGTAACTCTGTAACTTAAACTCTGTAATTTGTAATCATAATATTTACATACCCATATTCATATCCCAGTATTTAGAATAAACTATTGCAGAAGTCAGGCATCCTGTGTAGAAAGCAGTAGTAACATTTTCTGGTTTATTTTGAATTCTGCAAATATAAGCTGTGATACGGAGTTTCTATACTAATACCTTATTGTTCGGTTAGATGCATACATAGGAATGAAGCTGATAAATCCAAGTATATATAAATATGTATGTAGCCTATGTAAATATTTCCATTTTACAAAAATGGTCATATTATTTTATATTTGAAGTTGTGATATGTTTTTACAAGCTGATAGGAAAGTTCTGAGATGTACATCAGTCAAGACCAGCTGCTGAATAAAAACCAGGGATCTAAGCATCACATCCCCCTCTCCTCACCTCTCCATAATGACCCTTCAAAAAAAAATAAGGAAGGTCACCAAACACCCAGGTTTCCCTGTTCCCCTCTGCTCAGTCTCTCCAGACACTTTAATTATTCAAAAAATCAATCAATCATTTTTGGTATTACTTTTGACAATGCTTAGGGATTATCTCTCCTGGCAGACTCAGGATTGCTGAGTGCAAAGCAGGATTGCTGTGTGCAAGGCGGATGCCTTACCCACTGCAATGACTCCAACTATTCCTCAGACACTTTAATCTCAGTCAGGAGAACACTAACAGATCTGGTTCAATGTCAATATCTGTGCTGGGCACTCAAGGGTTCAGCCATCAACACGCAGAACCAACGTCCTGCCCTTAAATAAGAGATCCTTTGCTTATCAGTGCTCAGCTGGGAACCTGATGGTTTCTCCTTCAGTCAGGTTTTCTGGAAGTTAAGGGTTTCGAAAGTCTGGTACCTCTCTTCCTTCTGGACTTGAATCAGAGTGGGGTGGGGCATTGCTAGCTCTAACTCTACCCCTAAGCCTAACCTATGTGGGACAGAGCTAACTAATGTTCCGTAGGTCCATTTATTTATTTATTTTTTTGGTTTTTAGGCCACACCCAGTGACGTTTAGGGGTATTACTGGCTATGCGCTCAGAAGTTGCTCCTGGCTTGGGGGACCATATGGGAAACCGGGGGATTGAACCGTGGTCCGTCCTAGGCTAGCGCCACCGCCCCCCCCCCCAGGTTCATTTCTTGGCCATAGCTCCTGGTGATGAGCAGAATCACATCCAGACTTACTTCCAGCCATACCTTGTTACCTTACATCTACTCTTTGCATCTGCACATAATTGTGAGGCATTGCCTTTTCTGAAGCCACTCTGTGCCATGCAAGCGTGGCTGATTGAGGCCTGTGGCAGCCCAGTTACATTGTCTCCCCTTAGCAGCACATGAAGAGGACCATGGGTGCAGCAGGAGGTAGTGTAGTCAAGAGACAGAAGGACTCTGGGTCCCTGAGTCGGTGTGGGGAGGA
>PVKC010046441.1:0-11236 GCA_004027635.1 Crocidura indochinensis
CACACACACACACTGAATATCAATCCATTGATTGAATTTGAAAAACTGACCTAGGTGGAACGGGTCAGAACACTTAGAAAACATTAGGTCATTTTTAAAAGTCACTTCTTTAGAGAAATATTTTCTCCTTAATAGATGTCACATCTATTATAACTTCTAGCATGCCCTTCAAAGCTTCTTCAAAGTCATGTTCACAGCTTGAAGTAACTATTTCTGTGTTACATTTTTTCAGTTTAAAAATATTTCTTTATTGTAGAACTTATTAGATTCTTTGATAGCTAATGTATGTAATAAATTATTTTCCACATTTAATTTGAACATTGATTTATGTTTTATGGTACTAATGCTCAAAAATCTTGGGAATATTCATGATAGGAATTCTCAATCTAAGGTGCACTTTACAATTACCTTGGGATTCAGGCCATGGTCTTTTCCAAAATTAATCAAATCTGAGTCTTTTCAGGGAATGACTTTAACCAGGGATATTTTTCTAGAGCTACTAGGAAAAAATGTATATTCGGGCAATGAATGTAAACCTCCTCTGAGTAATAACCTTTAGTTCATCTTTGTATTCATAGTACTTGGCACAAGGCTTTATATATATGCAGTTAATTTATTTGCTTATTAAGAGTTTATTGTTTTGTGTTAGTTTCTATTCTAGGCTGTGGGGATATATCCATTAACAAAAGAGGCAAAAAAATCCCCCATCTTAGCTTACATTCTTTGGGGTAAGAATAGTACCTATCAAGTGGTTGCGTACACAAGACTGTAGTCTAACAACTCTATATGCATGATCCTCACAACAAATATTTGGGCAATAGTATCACCTTTGATGACTGAGAAAATTGAGGCTCTGTCGAGTTAGGAAACTTGCCCCTAATCTCAATGGCTAAGTAGGGGATTGAATCCATGCCATGGTGATTGAGAATTGCTCATGTTCTGTGCCTTTCTAGGCTATTCATTTTCTTTTAATGTATTAACAGACAAATGCACGGTTCTGTCTCTGACTTCTCTACAATACAGAAAGGTATCTGAGATATTTAGTTAGTCCATTATTAAATCCAATCTCTTGCCTCCAGCTATGGGTGACTCTTAGAGGGAATCTTTGAGCTTTGATTCTAGTCTTCTCACTAGGCAGTCTTTCCCATTGTTGATTGGAAATTTTATGTTTACATGTCATTTTCTTCGATTCAATTGAGTTACTTTCAATTCTGATTTTCTGGCTAGTGTGATATTGATAAAATTAATACATTCTAGACCTAAAAAGCACACTATAAGAACACTTACTCTTCTCCAAACTTTAAATACAGAATGGGGGTATAAAATAACCAACCCAAAATATGCAACATTGATATGATTTTTGGTCTGGCAACTAAGCAGACTCAAACAGAATCTGTTATGCTTTCTTAGTCTAATGACACATTTAAACATCTTTTCCACTAAAAATATGAAGCTGGCATTCATAACAGGAGTTACGTTAATCATATTTCAAAAATGTCCATGTATTCTGAATGTCTGTCATGTGTTTGGCATTGTCCTGACTCCTTTAAGCAAAGCTTTCTGAATCCCACTCATTCAGACTCTTTTCATTGCATCCAGAAAGTCTTCTGGATAGCTGCTCTCCAAATGTTTGGAATTTGCACTCACATCTTCCCCCCCCCCCTTTTCATAGTTCATTTGAACTGGTTAAATACCCCATCTATCCCTTTGACTTTTCACTGATGCTTTTCGGATCTCATCTTTTTGAAATTTCTAGAATGTTATCTATCCCTCTTAAGACTTGAACCTGGGTTTAAATCTGTAGTCCCAACTAGTACTAACAGCAGTAGGACTGTTTTGCTATTTGTTTTTTTGGTTTTGGTTTTGGTTTTGGTTTTTGGGCCAGTAACGCCAGGGTTTACTTCTGCCTATGCGCTCAGAAGTCGCTCCTGGCTTGGGGACCATATGGGACGCCGGGGGATTGAAACGCAGTCCATTCTAGGCTAGCGCTGGCAAGGCAAACACCTTACCTCTAGCGCCACCGCGCAGGCTATTTTGCAATTTGGGTGCATTACCCTGCAAGCATCCCCCTAAATTTATTCTTAGACTGCTACAGAAAAGTCTGGTCAACATTAACCTCATCTTTAAGAAGTCCTCCGCTTCCTTTGAATAGTCTCTACCCAACAGACCTCCTAGCAAAACGCAAAGCTTTGTTCAACACCCTCCTCATAAAACTTTCACTGATTCACCTAGACAGAATAGGCTGGCTGTACCCTCTGTAACTTGCCATTTCCTCGCAAACAATTTCTATGGAACACATTAGCCAGCATTCGCTTATTTGCATGGCTGTCAATGCTTAGCAACTTAAGAGCAAAAAAGAAATTGTGTCTCACTTTCATATTTTCATTATGTAGTGCCTTGCTCATTATTAAACTGAACCAAACTTTTGATTTAAAAAATGACAGCAAAGCTGTGCAAAGGAGTATAGCAACCATGTTATTTGTTTATTATTATTCCACAAATTTATGGTAGGGCTTTACTAGGGAATGTGGATGCAACAAATACTGGATTACCCACCATTGTTCTTTCAGGAAGTATGGAGTCAAGTGATCATGGATTCGCTGACTTGTCTATTCACTCATCACTTAACAATTACTCCTGAATTTCCTACAGTATCCTTGGGAAGAGCAAAAAACATGATCAAGTAGACTCCAACAGTAATGGAGTTCCTCATTCAGCAGTTCAGAAACTTGCTAATATTTGACCATACTTTTCTTCACCTATCTAAAATAGTAAGTGCTTTCTACATAGTAGTTGTTGTGAGAATCACAGGGAACCCAATCAACACAGTTCCTTTGTTTTATGAGGCTAAGATGTTAGTGGGAAAAACAACGCTCACCAACCTAAGAATTCATATCACAAGTAAGGAAAATAAGGTCTGTCATTGATGCAAAGTGTTGAGCCTGGATTTTTTAACTGGCTCTGTCCAACACCCTTTTTATTGAACTTCAATTCTCATTCCTTTTCTTTATTAGTCCACAGTTTACTTCTGGGATCTCTCCCCCTTGCCCCCAGTTTCATTCTATCCCCTGTGCTGGCTACCTCAAACTTGCTGTCTTGAACACACTTGCTACTGGAAATTTTCTGCAAAGACGATCACATCAGTACTGACTGAGCAGAGCAATTTCTTTCTCCCCCCTTCTGCCCCCTCTCTTCTCTGGAACTTCGGAACCATGAAGCATCTTGGCAGAAAGGGAGGCCCACCAGGCAGTTCTTTATTGCCATGCAATGGTGAGATTCCTCCCCATGCTGCCTCCTGGGGGAAAAGTCAGCCTGCCAATAGAGATTTTAACAGTGGAGCAGTGCTCTGTGATGTGCCAAGCCTCCTTACTAACCCGCCCCCCCACAACCAGCCCCATCACCACCTCACACCACCATTTCTACCCCCAGACTGAACAAACTGTATCACTTACCCCCTGGGAGCCTGGCAGTGGCTGAACCCAGACGCCACAGGGGCTGGTGAGTTTCCAGCAGCCACAGAGGCAGGTCTCCACTCAAGTCACAGCTCTGTCCATGACAACTTAACTCAGTATACAGCTGGCACTGCACTTGATGAGCCACTTTCTGGGCCACCTTCTCCCCATGGAGATTTTTCTCTTGATTCCTTCTTGGCCAGGTCCCTTTGCAGCATTATAGTTTGTCAATAGCCCGCGACTGCTTTCTAGAATTTCTCTCCCGGAGAAAGTGTGTTTTTCTAAGAAATAGGTGTTCTAGCCTGAAGCCTAATTTCATGTGAGGGCTCAAATATGAAACAAAAATAATCACCCTCAAGTCGGGAAGCTGAGAAGCCTCTCCAAGCCATGAAGAGTGCTTCCTTTAGGGAGGTGTATGTGGGAGGTAGGGTGGGATGAAGTCCTTTGTGCTTCTTAAGTGTAATTTTCCAATTATCAACCGAATGTATATTCCTTGTATCACTAGGTTGCAGCAATATACTAGACACACATTTAGCCTGAAATTTGAAGATGTGTTAACAAAAGGATCCTTTATGGAAGAGTGAGCAGAGAATGAGGGAATGAGCTTCTGGCAGGGCACACTGGGGCTAGAAACATGGGGTGGCAATTCTCACTTATGAAACAAAGAGGGGTGCAATCTGGGGTGGGAGCACCATTCCCAACTGCCTTGTGAAAGTGCTGCATATCCACCACCAAACTGATGTGCTGACTCAACCCAACTGGAAGTCCAAGGGCAAAGAGACCCAAGTGATAACAGTTTATAGACCTCAGACTCTGGGAAACACAAAGTACTACAGAAAAGTTAAAATAATCCTGGGTTAAGAACAGGACGTGAAACAAATGGGAAATCAGTGAAATTTTTATTGAACTTTGAAAAAACTAGACAGTTTAAAATAAAAGGCATCAGACCTTGAGGGATAGTACACAAGTTAATGTACTGACCTTGTATTTGGCCACTTTGACCACAACCTCAGACTGATTCTACCACTGCATATAGTTCCTTGAGCATTACCAGGAGTTATTGCTGCATTCACAGCCAGGAGCAGGCCCTGAACACAATAATCCACCACACAAAATAAATCAGGAAATCGGTCACTTTTAATTATTACATTCCCAAAAAATGTAATACTTGAAAGAAGTGCTATTGTTTGTTGATATAGCTATACTTAGATTAAGATAATTTATTTAGGGGCCTGGGAGATAGCATGAGGTAAGGCGTTTGCCTTTCATGCAAAAGGTCATTGGTTCGAATCCCGGTGCCCCAGATGGTCCCCCGTGCCTGCCAGGAGCAATTTCTGAGCATGGAGCCAGGAGTAACCCCTGAGCACTTCCGGGTGGGACCCAAAAACCAAAAAAAAAAAAAGATATTTTATTTAAAAATAATGGCCAGTACTTGTCCAGCTCAGCACACAGTACCACATGCCAGGTACAGTTGAAGCTTTACTGGAAACTCCTCTGCTAACTTCACCCAGTTCTATGGATTAGTTGGATTCAAATCCTTTCTACATAAATGAGGAAAGGAAGAATTAGTGAAGAATCTCTAATCCTACTAGATTATAATTTAACTTTGGTCATAGATCCTACGAATTTTTTTCTTTTGGTGAGAGTGGTAAAACCCAGGGTTCCCCACATGCAAGGCAATTGCTCTACTGAGCTACAATCCCAGTTCTGCTGAAAGCTCTATGCTTAGTGGCTGTACTGTATTGTCTTCTTTCTCATTCACACCTCTTATTGGGACTTGACTTTAAAGCACTGTTTTAATTTGTATATAATATTATACAGACTCTATCAATATGCATTTCACTCTCAATTATTGTCTCATCAAATTGCTTTCAGTAATTTTCACTGTGAAATTGCCTCCGCCATGGATCCTATGTGTTTATGATTCCCCCTGCATGTTTGGTATATGCCTTAAAAAGAGATTTCTTTAGGAGTTTTGCTTCCAATTTTAATTTAAATTTTATCTTAATCTTTCTATCATTTTGAATCACATGTTATCAATAGATAAATGTAGCCATCACGAGAGCAAAACATTATGTCCATTCCACCCCAAGAAAGGATGAATAAAATTAAAAAAAGTAAAAGAGTGCAATGAGCTTTAAATTAATAAACAACATTTAAATAGGTTGGGGATCCATCACTTCTGCTTAAGCCACTGCACCAGGTGTTAAATGGGAATACAGCAATGAAAGATGAGCATGGGGCACACAGAAAGTGTTGACATGCATTAGTGGAATCAAATAAATGAGACCACTTCTCTTTTATTCTAATTAATCCTCTCCCAGACTGATAAAGTCTATGCTAAGAATGATAGATGGCGAGAACCCATTCATCAAGAAAACTCGGTTATTGCCAAAGAGGAATTGCTTGTTGATAAAGACTATTCCACAAAATGCTTTACATTCTAAAACTGTGTATTTGTTCAGTTTAGGGATGTCCATCCCACTCTCCAGTAAAATAACTGATGGAAATACAATACCTTAAGAAAAATGAAACATTATTTTCTAAGGAGTAGCTATCCTTTTTTTTTTTTCCTTTTGGGCCACATCCTATGATGATCAGGGGTTACTCCTGGCTATGCAATCAGAAATCACTCCTGGCTCAGGGGGCCACATGGGATGCTGGGTATCAAACCGAGGTCCGTCCTGGGTTCAGAGCAAATGCCTTACTACTGTGCTATCGCTCCAGTTCCCAGAAGTATCTATCCTTATTTACAGGTCATTGTCAAAAAATCTTAATTTCTCCTTTCTCTACAATGTGGCAATCATGGGTGTGACTTGATTTAAGTAAGTGTTGTGATCTTATTTGGGGGGCATAAAGGAAGGTGTTCTTGCAAATCAACAGGGGTCTACACTTAGCCATGAAAATGGTCCTAGTTAAAAAGGACCTCTGTCTTGGTCCTAGTTCTGCTCTAACAAACTAGGTGATCTCCTTGGCTGAGTCAGATATCTTCTGCTAATCCTAGTTTCTCCTGGTAAGAAATGATCCATGATTTTCAAAATGAAAATTTACGTGTGCAAAAGCTACCATAGGGATAATGCAGATATTTGAGTATGAGATACACAGACATCACAGTGTAAATAAGTAAGTCTTCCTGTTACAGTCTTTCAGGATTCCACATGCATTTTCCTCATAGTCTTTTTCCCAGTTAATAAGTACATATTTATCTACATATTCTTAGTTTAATATCTGTATCATTTTCTGGACTTAAATCTCCTTAAAAATAGTTTGTGCCTATTTATTTCACCATGATAAACTGATAATAGCACCATACCTCGAACATGGTACATGGTTAAATTAATTAATGTATATATTTAAACAAAAAATTCATAGCTCTCATTTCTGACACTGGAGATTCTTAATAACATGGGCATGATTAGTTTCAGTATATTAGTGTTTTTCTCTCTCTCTTCAATACTATGTTTAGAATTAGTTCTGACTTCTTAGAAGCCCTGTGAAAAGAGATCACAACTATTCTGAGCTTTGTTTCCTTTCTGATAAACCAGAAAGGTTATTCTTTGATATCTCAAATCTCTTAACAATTCTATGATTTGATGATTTTGTCTTTCCTAAGTCCAAGAGTAGATAAAATTGAAGAACTTTCATTGATTTAGAACTGTGAAAATGAACGATTTTCTAGTGAAGAAACTGAGATGTTCGAAGACATGATGGTGAAATGACAAAGTTCATGTCCTCTGGGTTTCAGTCTCTTCCTATGTAAGGACAGTAGCACTTATCTCAGCTGCCCCATATGATGTCATAAAGCTGATAATCATTAGACAATATAAGAGAAAACACTTTTTAATGATGATGTCCTGTATAAATTCAAGATGATGTTATCACTCTTACTAACATAAGTCATTATCTTAACGCGTAAATCCAAAATAACAAAGTAGGATAAAACAGGTAATATTCATAAGTGCAGACATTTTAAATACAAAACTTTTCTTTTATGAAGGTAATATAAAGAGATGGGGGAAGGTAAATGATTTATTAGGAAGACTCTTGGTGAAGTCATGTGAAATCAAATTGGGACCATAGTCACAATTAATTGCAAGATAAATTGTAAAGGAAAGTTACAATTTATTTCCTTTAATAAGCTGTATTATAATTTATTAAAATCCATGGTTTTAATGTAAAAATAAAATCATGAAAATTCTACAATATATCATGGATATACTAGAACAAATCTTCTATCATGGTGATTTAAAATCTAAAATAAATTAAATTTCATTATAAAATAATATTTAACAAAACCAAGTAAAATTATGTAAATGAAAGGACAAAAATACATAAATGATCAGAGACTCATCTTTCTAATAAATGTCTAATAAATATCTTTTAAAACATAAGAAAAATGATGAAAGTATACTTCATATGGAAACACAGATGCTTCTAAACTTATATGAAGATGTTCAATTCTCTCATTCTAAAAAAAAATGTAATTTAAAACTAACATGAGGTATTACTTTTCCTCTTCTCAAAATGGCAAAAATCCAAGAGTTTAATATGATCTGCATAGACTAGGTTTAGGAAACAGTTTCTCTCCTATAAAACTGGTGGAAGTATACATTTTTATGACCTTTATGAAAAATGTTTAGCAATATCTCAAAATTGCAAATAACCTTTTACCTAGCAATTATAATTAAGGGCATTTCTTCTATAGATACACTTAAAAATGTAGAAAATGAAATGTGCAGCAGGCTATTCACATTAGTATAATTTGTAGGAGCAAAAGAGTAGATTTTATTGCATGTAATTTAGAAGAATAAAGTACAGAATCTCAATCTAGAACTGGCTAAATTGCAATATATATCCATATTAAGCAGCATTAAAAAAGAATGTGAGATTATCCATGTGGAAAGCACTCTCAGATACATTTAATATTTAAAAAGAGATTGAAGGGACTGGAGCAGTTAAATAAAAGAAATAAAAAGAGGTTGCAAAAGTATAGATAATATGCTCCCTATTGTATAAAATAGGGATCAGTATTCATATTTGCTTGCAGCTGCATAAAAGAATTCTGGAAAGACATACAAAACACTAAGAACTTTGTATAGGTAGATAATAGGACAGAAATTCTAGGAAATTAGGAAGATGACAGACAAGAAATTGAGGAGAATATTACTGTATTACAACTTTTATCTTTGGAACCATGTGAATCTAGTCAAAACATTAATTCACTTGATTAAAGGATCAAAAGAAAAATCTGGGGCCCGGGAGATAGCATGGAAGTAAGGCATTTGCCTTTCATGCAAAAGGTCATCGGTTCGAATCCCGGTGCCCCATATGGTCCCCCGTGCCTGCCAGGAGCAATTTCTGAGCATGGAGCCAGGAGTAACCCCTGAGCACTGCCGGGTGTGACCCAAAAACCAAAAAAAAAAAACAAAAACAAAAACAAAAAAAAATCTCATGGGATACAGAGGAAACAAAATGAGGCAAGAGTGGAAAAAGACATATCAGGCAGAAGACTGCTATGAATTTGTAGCCTTTAATGAAGCAAAGCTAGGAAGAGATGTTTCCATCTCCAGTCCAGAAGATGTCTAAGAGTAGACTAAAAGAAGAAACACAAATTTTATACAATTTTTTATAAATCAATAAACAGGAGAAATAACAGAAAAATTTAAAGTGGAAATTATTCCACTTATTTCTTTCAGGCAAAATATTTTTTAAATGTTGGGCCAAGGAGAGCTCAACAGGCTGAGCATATGCTTTGCATGTGGGAGGCCTGGATTTGATCCGTGGCATCATATGTTCCACGAACACCCGCCAGAGTGACCCTACCTCCGCCCCAACAGTACCAGGAGTAGCCCCTGAACACTGCTGGGTGTACCTCCCACCAAAATCAAAATAAATTTAAAAATCTGTTGCTATACTTCTTAGCCCAAAGGAGGTAAATTTCGTGGAGCAGACTCCCATGCTCTATGAAATAACAAGTTTCTCCAAAGGAGCCTTTTGTAGTGCTTACTTAAGCTATCAGGAAAGTGAAGAGTCTTAAATGACAAGAGTGTTTACATATTTAATTTGGGGGTAACATTAGAACCATAAAAGTTCTCTCTTTAAGATGGGGAATATGTGACACATGCAGTTAATTTCCACATTAAATTATTGAATGAAAAATACACACATTATCCATTGCGACTCCGGGATTAGGTCAGGTCAAATTTTATTGCTTTTGGCCAAGGGCTTTTGTAAGACTTATAAGGCTAAGAGCAGGTACAGTGTGATCGTTTGGATAAGTTATAGAGTTAGACTGAAGTTCTGAGTGGGAAAATACTTCGCATTTCAGAGGTAATTTCGTGCAACTCATCAGAAGACTAGCACATCACTTGTTGACTTAACTGGAACTTTATAAGATCACTTTAGCTCTGGTTTCTGAAACTGCCAAGGTTTATGTAGCCAACTGACAACAAATAACCAACCTTTTCGAGATTGATCTGTAATGGATGCTAATTTGAATTACCCCCAAGATGTTTCTGGCCTGGAACCAAATCAATATGCAAGGGAGAATAGGGGAGGAAATGTTGATGCGGGTGGAAATGTTCCAAAAACAAATATTTTGACAGGCTAAAGGTGTCCAGTAGTATCTAGCCCCCGATCTGAACATAGACAGGGAATTCAGAAAGGGTTTAATTGTTTTATCAGAGTCAAGAAAATTTTTATCTGATGAAAACATATACCTGACGCTCTATTTTGAACAAAGTTTATTCTTATAGTGGTTTATGATGGAAATGTAGACGTTGTAGCAGTAATAGTAGACAATATTTATCAAACTCTCACTATGTGCCAAGCAAAATGGTGTGTATGTATATTATCTCACTTAAATCTCAGCAAGCTTAAGAGGTAGGATTTTTTTTCCTTATTTCTCAACTTGTAGTTGAAGACATTATAAGAAGCTTTGCAAGGACTAGTAAGGAGGAGGCAGAATGTATAATCTTTCCAATAGGTACCCATTTGTGTTAAAAACATTAATTTGGACATTTATGGTTCTGTACAAGGCTTATCAGTGAACAAGAGGTTCTTTATATTTGATAGTGATTTCTAGAACTTTGACTTGAGGGAAAGGAGACCCAGTCATTTTCATTTCAGAGCTGGTGGAGTACCGCAGGTTATAAATATAGTATAGAAATATCACGTGGCCAAAAACAACAAAATCTGATATCTGGTTTATATAGAACTTATCTTACTAATAGCCGGGGATCTGAAGGGACATGCAATGGTTAGGAGGAGATCTTGAGACAATCATGGAGGGAAGCAGACATTTTGTGAAGGCTGTGGTGTTGGAACATTCTATGAATAAAATACTATCACTAATATTTTTGTAAATCACAGTGCTTCAAGTAAAATAAATTTAAACAATTGACTCACTTGGAAGATGGTATTAATTTTTTCCTATATTGTACTAAAGGGTAACTAATTTGTTATCCTTTTAAAGATCTTGTAAAGATGAGGGGGTTGGGCGGTGGCACTGGAAGTAAGGTGCCTGTCTTGCCTGCTCTAACCTAGGACGGACCGCGGTTCGATCTCCCAGTTCCCCATATGGTCCACCGTGTCTGCCAGGAGCGACTTCTTTTTTTTTTTTTTTTTTTTTTGGTTTTTGGGTCACACCCGGCAGTGCTCAGGGGTCACTCCTGGCTCCATGCTCAGAAATTGCTCCTGGCAGGCACGGGGGACCATGTGGGGCACCGGGATTCGAACCGATGACCTTTTGCATGAAAGGCAAACGCCTTACCTCCATGCTATCT
>PVKC010046442.1:0-11235 GCA_004027635.1 Crocidura indochinensis
ATTTGGAGGACAACATGTTAAGCAACATCAGCCAGAGGAAGAAAAACAAATACCAGATAATCTTACTCATCTGTAGCCTACAGAGAAACAAAACAAGGGAATAAACAAACGCTTGGCCTTGGGTATGATACATAGTGAGAGGAGGGTTAAGGACAAAGAAAGGGTGGACTAGAAGTGATATAAGAACAGTGATGGGCACCTTGGCAGTGGAGAGATGAAGTAACTGTGTAGGCCAAAATCATAATTGTTAATCTTGTATTCATAGTACCTGAACTGGTATATACTTTAGGCCTGGTAGGGGAGAGGATTCGCCTAGCTATTCTTCAGTGTTTCATGCAGTGGCACAGTATATGAAGAGGCCTGACACATGAGTTCAATATAGACTGGTGCTCTAATGCTGTAACTGACCCCTTGGGTATAACTCAATTGTGGGCAGGGAGCATCTCTGTCTAGCCTGTGTCCTGATCTGAAATGAAGGAGTTACAATGGCTAATGCTAAAGTCCTTTGACCACCATCATAAACACAGCATTACCCGATTATAACTCATCAAATAAAATTAGCATCCATGAGTTTTTTTTTTTGGTTTTTGGGTCACACCCGGCAGTGCTCAGGGGTTACTCCTGGCTCCATGCTCAGAAATTGCTCCTGGCAGGCACGGGGGACCATATGGGGCACCGGGATTCGAACTGATGACCTTTTGCATGAGAGGCAAACGCCTTACCTCCATGCTATCTCCCAGGCCCCAGCATCCATGAGTTCTTATTAATATAAGTAAATGGTTAAGTAAACAAAGAAGATGAGGTTGCTTTAAAAGAATAAGTTCAGTTAACAAAAGAGTAAGGAAGCAGGGACATGGAGAAGCTTTACTGGCATCCTACAATGCTAATTTTCTAAACACCTTCACACCAATGGACATTGAAATGTGTGAGTGAGGTTTAAAGAAGCAACAGGATATTTGCATAGTCTCAAGTATCTCTTCCCCAATTTACACATGGCTGTGTTATGGGGCCACTTCCTGCCAATGGTTGGTTTGAAAATTCAAATGGATTGAGCTCATTTGGGCACACATCTTCCTTAAATACTTATGAAATTGAAAGTATGGTAGATGCCAACAAACTCAAAATTAGGAGAGAAAACTGTCGGGCATTTATGAAGAATTGCCTGCAATTATGATAGAACACGTCAATCCCATTACTGATAAGCCATGAGAAAAAAAGTGCTCATTCCAATGATGTTTTAAAAAAAAACCCAAACCTCTAAACAGAGATGAACCAAGGTCCAGCGTGGCAAACTCACACGTGTCTATTCACAAATAACCAGGGGCAGAATTTTTAATGGTTTCAATAAAAGCAAAAAGACAAAAAAGGAGGTGAGAAACCCTTTTTGTGGGCTAGAGAGAGAAATAAGCAGGTAGATCGCTTGCCTTGTAGGTAGCTAACCTGGGTTTGATTCCCAGCATTCTGTCTGACCCCTAAAACCCCACCAGCAGTGAGCCCTGAGCTCAAGAACAGTTAGACCTGGTCACTTCTCTGTGCTCATTTCCCCCCAAAGAAATCTCCTTTAATTGTCAACCACTTTGTGCCCAAAATGCTTTTATTTAATTACTTTTTGTCTGGAAATGCTTCATTTTGTTGTTGGTTTGTGTTTTTGGGGGGAGGACGGGTTACACCCGGCAGTGCTCAGGGGTTACTCCTGGCTCCAGACTCAGAAATCACTTCCGGCAGGTGTGGGGGACCATATGTATGCTGGGATTTGAACCAATGACCTTCTGCATGAAAGGCAAATGCCCTATCTCCATGCTATCTCTCCGGCCCTCTGTGGTTTTCTTGTATGTTTTGTTTTGTTTTGTTTTAGGGTCAGACTCGGCGATGCTCAGGAGATACTCTTGGTTTCTCACTTATGAAAAAAAGCATGGTGGTGTGTGTGGTACCAGATCGGAAGCTGAGGATCAAACCTAGGCCAGCCACATGTAAGGCAAATTCCATACCCACTGCACATTCACTCCAGCTCTATATTTTTAAATAAATATCTAAATTTAAGAAAGAGGTCAAGTTGGCCATTCTGATGGGGAATTCCAAGATCCTTTGAAGTTGGAACAGGTTCTTTTCAATGGCAACCTTCTAAGCTGTTGTTCAGAGAGAGTATAATCATGGAGTGAATGTAGGCAGGTAGATTGTGAACTAAAACATGAGGGAGGCCTGATATAGGTCATCCCGCTGATTACATACTTGGTGATGGTCCACTCCAAATAATGGGAAGTCAGAGTCCATTCATGGCAAATCACCAGCTGAAACTGAATTGACCTTTTGGGTTTTTTCTGCCTCTCCCACTCCCTCTCCTGGGAAGCAATTAGTAGTCTGGACAACAATAAAAAAATAAATAATGCAATTGGGATGATGGTAGCAAAGGGTCTGAACACCTACTTTCATTCACCCTGTTAAGGAAAAGTTAAGACATGCACACACTGAGTGGAGAACAAGAGCATCCAAACTAAAAACATTTTACAGGCCAATGGTATTTTTCACAATGCCGCAAAATAACGATTGTATCTGGAATTTATCAGGAGATGCTGAAAGGTTCTATAAAATACAGTAAAAATGAGGGTTAAGTAACAACCATGAAGTCATTCCTACAGTGATGCTCCCCAAGGAATTAGGCAATCTTCACTGAATACCTCCTCTGTTCCCTCCCAAAGCAGGCTGTTTGGGCAAGCAATCTGGAAACCTAAATTCACATCCCAGGTTTGTTATTCTGTACCCTTGCACAAGCAGATTTGTGGATTTCAATATAACTTTCGTCATCTGTAACATGAGGAAGCCATTGCTTATCTTTCAGGATAGTTGGGAAACTTAAACAGATGTCAACATGCCAGGCATGATCAGTTACTGGCCCGAGGTGGGCATTTTCTCAAGATCAGTTCTCTACCTCTTCCTTCGCAAAAGGAAAACAAAAGAATATAACAATAACCTTAACCCACCTAATAAAAGATTCATATTTCAGTGACTGTCAGGTTTTATCGCCAGCATGCACACAAAAGCATCCCTTCTTGGGATTTATTGCACTTTTGATGATCTTGTTACCCTTCTGATAGATTCGAGAGTTCTACGCCAGGCCCTTTTTTAGTATATGTGCTGCTGAAGGGAGCACAGGCCAGGCCCTTTTTAGTAAGCGACACCAAGTAGAGTTGATACAATTCAGTGGGCCAGCAAAATCCCAGTTGGGGGTTTTGAAAAGTTTGCAGGAAACTCTCCAGCTATCATTTGCCAACTCGGGCCAAAATGTGCCAGACTAGGTGTCCTGATTCGGGCTGGGAGGAATTGGAGACAGATTTTGATTAAAACTCAGCCCTATGGTGATTTACTCTTGAGAGCTGCAGTACCATATTTACTTCCATAGGCTGGATAAGAAGACAGTAATGTCTCTAGGGCTCCTGGTTGACTGAACAAACTCAGAGATCCAGCCTGTTCCTTTAAATAGACTTTCAGCAAACACACTGACTTGCTACTTGGGGCTTGGCACTATCCTCCCCCACCGCCATCCTAACAAACCCCTAATAGCATGAGGAAAAACCGTCTTTGTTTCAGTTCCCATCTCATTTCCTCTGACTTCTCTTCAGTCTGAGGACATGTAGGGTGCATAAATAGATAACAAACAAAGGGGGCATCACAGATGGGCTGAAGCTCTTTTCAGATACCTAAGAAATCATCTTTTTTGCATTTTGGGTTTCAATCTGATTATTTTACTCGCATACACCTTCAACTAAAAAATAACAATTACATGTACAACACACCTGCACAAATGTGTTCAGAAATGTCTCCAGTTCAACACATGCTATGATTGCAGATGACCCCTAACTTGTAAGGGTTCAATTTATGATTCCTGGACTTTTTGCTGGTGGCAAAGCCACAATTGTTCCCGAAAAACCATGTATTGATCTTTCTCAGGTGGTCCAGACTCAGTAGAACTTCTCAAGATCCCTTTCAGTACCAGCCAGCAGCGGTCACACCATCAGGAAGAGATATGATTCATTCTGTCCAGTGGACTGTGCTGACAATGAGTTTTGGGACACTGTGGTCTTTCTCGCCGTCAGTGCAACATTCCACACATGACAGGAGCTACTTGATACTGCTTTATAAAATAGACTCTGTTTATAATTTTCTGTGCTAGATGATTCTGTCCTACTAGAAACTAACACTAATGCCCTGAGCATGTTTATGGTAGTAGGCAAGGCCGAGCAACAATGTCCTTGAGCTTGAGTGCAATAGATGCCTTTTTGATGTAGGATATTTTGGGCTTTGGAGGGGCTGAAATGTCATGTCAAGGCAGATCTGTCAGGAGCTAAGACGCCAGCTTCAGTTGGCCAATTTCCTTAGTAGACCAAAGAATGAGTACTATCCCTCTGGAAAGAGAAATTGCTTCACTTGCTTACTTGGAGTTCCAAAGAGCAGGAGGAACAAGCCTACAACAAAAAAAAATCTGGCCAGAATGCCAGGGAACTGGAGTTATAGCACAGCAGGTAGGGCATTTGCTTTGCACGAGGCCAACTTGGGTTCAATCCCCGGCATCTCATAAGGTCCTCCAAGCCTGCTAGCAGTAAATTCTGAGTGGAGAACAAGGAGTATCCCCTAAATACCAGCAGGTGTGGTTCCAAAAGCCAAAAAGCCAAAAAAAAAAAAAAACCCACACTGGCCGAAAAGCAGAATTCATTCAGCGTGACTGAGCAAAACGTTTTGAGGTCAACTGAAACCCAACATAGGGAAGGCATCTCAGCACAGCAGGGACAGATGTGACACTTGTCCCACCTGCCTTTTTTCAGCAGAAATGCAGAAGCAGCTGTCTATGACCCACCTGAGCCCCAAGTCACATGCTTATATTATTGAGTCAGCTATGGAAGCCCCAACTCAGGAAGCTGAGAGAGATTACAAACTATCAACATTTGCTCTGTTGAGAATCCAATGAAGTTACTCATTTCCAAGATCAGTCCATTAGAGAGAAGTTTTATTCTTCCAGCAAAGAGGATAGATGGGACTAACACAAGCCAGAACACAGATAATCACTTCCGAAGTTATTTAGGCTCACCAACCCTCAGTTTACTCTTCTGTAAAATAAGGTAAACAGTGCCTGCCCTGTGCACCTACCGAGCATGACAGAGCTCTGTGAACTCTGCAGGACTTGACAAATATAGACATTGAACAGACCAACATCTGCTATGATACAGTTTGTTTAAAATCAACCTGAGGTGTGCCAGCAATGCAGACAACTAGCAAAATGGCTATAATATGATGATATGTCAGTCTGATTAAAATTTCAGCCCAGCCATCTACCCCCCATCTCCTTGGAAAGTTAATGAATTAATGAATCTTTAAAGGACAGTCAGGGAGGGAGGCCTTAACAAGAAGATGCCTTTTTTGAGTAAGGAGAGAAAGTGGTGGATTACAACTTAATGGCTTCAGAATAATGGTAATTTCCCTATTTTCTTCACTTGCCTTAGCTCTGCTAATGGCCTCATTAATGGTCACACTCCCCAGCGAATAATAGAGGCCCTTGTCACATCCATCATAGTCACGTCACAATAAAACCAGTTAAATACAATCCAGCTCTCTGTCTCATGCCAGTCAACTCACAGCATCAGAATTAGCCGAACATCCCATATGAAAGCATGTATGTTAAATTCCTTTTAACAATAGGCACGCAACAGGCTACTAGTAATGAAACATTAACTGTAATCCACATGCCATGTTCAATAGATAACTATGGCAACAATGAGAAAGCTATAAAGATGAGCTCCTCTTTATTACAAGTTGAACTACAATGTCTTTTTATTTCCTTCATTGTAACTGATCAAAGGAGCATATTTTCTCACAATTAGCCCAATCATGTCAAATCTGCAATGTCATATCATAATCTGAAATGTCACTTCATGAAATCAGGCTGTTTGATGGAATTCTTTCTTTTCAGCAGCATCTGGTGTTGCAGCAGAGCTTAAATTTTTATAGAGGTTTTTTTTTACCCTCTCTCCATTTTGACTACAGAAAAGGAAACTGGCCATGCAAGGGCAGTTTTGCCATAATTCTGAATAATGACGAGCTCTCACCAACATCCCAGGTATTGCTGCATCAGAGTTTTATGCTGGACTGAACAGGCTTCTGGAAATTTCTTAAGCATCTCATTGCCTGCGTTTTGCACCAATTATGCAGAAGCAGATTCTCCTGCTGTAAAAGCTCTTCCTGAAAAAAAAATGGTGTGTTTTGAAGTCATATTCTTCATTTGGGGGCCACGAGGGCACCGTTGAATATCCAGAAGCAATAACTAACTGAATGGGACCCTCATGGCTGGGGGCCAACGGGGAGAGCTGCTACCAACAATGCTTCATTTACTCCCAGGAAGTGGTGTCTCCTCTAGGGGAAACTGAGTTGATGCAAATTAAGCTAAAGGATAATCTTCATGAGGGGGGTGGGTGTTAGAGACTCAGCATCTGTGACTATATCCGCTTTTCTCTGCTAGAGTCGGGTCCAATTTTATGATGCAATTTAAGGAGAGTCCATTTCAGATTTTAAGCAAGTGAAAAATCTATTCTCACTGGTGAGTGTCAGTCTTTGTTCCTGCTGATATTTTTATCTTTTCCCTCTCTGGCATGCGGCTCCTTGCAAACAGCACTCTGTCCCTCTCATTGGAAGAATGCAGAAGGTGTGCATTTGCAGAGCTTTCCTAATCCCTCCTTCTGGCAAGGCAAATATCAACCAGCTGGACCTGGGAAGGGTTTAGGTATTTCATTGTAGTCCTCGTCTGGAAATATTGTTTATATTTAACATTTTGCTTTATTAGCCAATGTAATAGCTAAACCTCTTGCCCGTTCTCTTGAGTTAGCCCAGATTAATGAGAGTACACACATTTTCGGCAGATGCCTCACACTGATTTCTAATTGAAACAAGCTGCTGTGCAGGGCTACAAGGAAAGGAAAGAAATGATGTCTTTGTCCCTAGAGACTCAAGAGTGTGGCCTTATAAACCAGGCATACAGAAGTCATCTTAACATGAAGTTTGAGCACTGAAATGTTCAAGTTCTATACGACATTGAATTCATGGGCATAAGCTCTCTGCAATTGTGAAGGCAAGGGCAAAAACATATTCATGCAGAGATATACTTGTCTCAAGTAGAGGCTAGGTAGGGTGTATTTTCATGTTAGTGCCTCTTGGATAAGGAGAGGAGGGGAACTAAAATGGGAAATTTTTGTTGATATGTTTTGCTTTTGGTCTGTGCTGAATCTCATCAACACAATGAAAAGAATATGTGACTACTGTATTTTACACACCAAATCAATCAATCCTAGACATTATGTCTTCCCCATGTGATAGGATTTAGCCTCCCCATTTCACTAGGAGGAAATTGAGAGGCCACAAGGCACAGGGAAATTACATGGCTGTAGAATCACACAGAAATGGCTTCTGATTGCAACTTGGACTCTGGCTGTGTGATATGGAGCAATACAGGGTTTCTGTCTAGTTGTCAGTTATAAAATGAGGATGACAAGTTCTACCTACAGGACAACTTAGAGAATTAAAAGTGAGAAAAGGCAATGAAACTACAAGTGATTTAAGGAGATGGAATAAATTGCACATTACCATATGTGGTATATGACACATTCTTTCAAAGGTATAATACAACACTAAATTATATTGCATGCTTATTTGAAAGATAAAATATCATTTTCTTTAGAAAAGCCCATTTTGAGCAGAGTCATAAAGGTTCTCCTCAACTAAGGACACATCAGAAGGACTAGCAAACAGAGAACAGATAACAGACATCATCAGCATTGGATTAATATTATCAGAGCACTTCCTTAAATAGACAGAAGAGCATAAAAGAGCCCTTACTGCACCTCAAAGCCAGCCATCCCCAAATTTATCTCTGAGGCTGTCGGACATGATCTCTTTCAGCATCAAGAGACTGATCTGTAAAATGGGAATGAGCTCATTCCTAAAACCTGTTCTGGATTAAAAAGAGATAAGGCACTCAGATCAGAGCACTTAGCACAAGGATTTGCATAAACTGAGAATTCACAGATGTTAGCTACTTGGGATGGAGATTTCTTTTAAAGTGTTGCTGTGGACAGTTCAAATTATTCTAGCAAATACAGCAATAAACTTGGCTTGAAAAGTCAGGTAGATTCGGCCTGTGATTGTTGTTTAGCTCTCTTGAGTCACAATCTGTGTTTAGAACATGCTCACATTTGTGAAGAAACACAGACTCAGTAATTGCACCTTACTTCTATCTACTCCTAGAATGTTCTGGGCCAGCGACCACAGCTGCAGCCACTAGCTTGATAATTGGTGCACACACTCCCCAGGTCAGCCCTACAGAATCCAGGGCTCTAGGTTTACACTACAGGAATTCTATTTTCAAGCTGTCTCATGGGCCCAGTACTAGAGGACATGCCTTCCATGCTGAATGTGTAAGCATTGAACTCATGCCACAAGTAGCTCCTCTGGTTCAGACCCTGAGAAACAGAAACTTGAAACTGTAGATTAACTGGGTTTGCTGAAGGGCTCAATTTAATTTTGTAAAAGAAATTTGGATGGGGGTGGCAAGTTGATTGAAATCACAGTGGCAGCCACCTTTGGGAACAGAGAAAGAGATTCCACATAATGAACCATTTATATTTATTTATAGATAAATTATATAATTGAATCACCACAAGATATACAGTTCTAAAGTTGTTCATGATTGAGTTTCAGTCATGCAATGTTCAAAACCCTTCACCAGCATTTCCCACTACCAATGTCCCCAGTTTCCATCCAGCCCTCTTCTCTGCCCTCCTTCCTGCCTACCTCTATGACACTTTTCTCTTTTTCCCTCTTCCAATTTTTTGCTTTTTAGACACTGAGGCTTGCAATAATATTAGTGAAGGGGTATCATGCATATATCACTTTATCTCCTTTCAGAACCCACTTCTTACTGGACCATTTCTTAGCTCGCTTCATTATGTGGTTACAAGACACCCCCTGTGTCCTGTCTGGCACCAGCAGGGCATTTCAATCAGAGAAATGCCTTAAGTGTAAAGGACCCATTTTGTCCTATGACCTGAGAGAACTGTTTAATCGGGCTTTTACTGATGGGGCCATTTCAGCTGCTCCCTGATGTACTGCATTTTCGTGCTCTCATTTTTTGGTGCTTCCTTTCAGGTAAGAAGGACAAAGGGACACAATCATTATTCCCCGGGCCCCAAAGTAGTACAACTTGGCCTGCAATTATGACTTCAGCTGCAGGAAGGCAAATTGTCCATTTCACAGCCAGGAGATGGAGGACCATGAATGGACACCAGTAAAAGCTTGCGGAAATTAGCAAGAGCCCATGCATATGACCACTTCTGTTCCCCAGAGAGAGCACAGGCAGAAATGTAATTATATGTGAACATACTAGAAAGGAAGATTAGCTCAGATGAATCAACATTTAAAAATATCACTCTCTTCCTTGTTCTTTATAATCCCACTGATACTGTGGTAGACCCAGCCCCCTGGCAGCACTAACCTGAACCATGAAAAGTTATCCTGGGGAGCCTTATCCCATATATCTTATGACTTTGTGTCCAGCAGCAGCTGTCCTGGAACTTAAGTCAAACTCACCTAATCAGATCCGCTGCCAATTATAAACTTGCCAGATCATGATAACAGTTAGAAAAAATCAGGCACCTCATCATTCATCTACCTTAAGGTTAAATGAAGATATTACTATTATTGACTTAAAAATTGGGAAGCATGTCCCAAACATCTCCCAAATAATAAGTATGACTGACTCAAGCTATATTAAGAAGTATTGCATACATACCAAGACATTGGTTCTGGACCTTGACAATATGAGGAACTGTCCTATTATATAATAATTCATTGGCTGTTTGATTTTATGGTCAATTAACACATAGATCCTCCCACGACATTTCAAAATGCAGTATCAGCAACTGGAGAAATTGGTACAGCGGGTAGGATGGTTGCCTTGCTCATGGCCTACTCACATTCAATCCCTGGCACCAAATAATCTCCCCTGAGCTCTACCTAGATCCGTAAGCACAAAACCAGGAGTAAGCCTTTAGTACTGCCCAGGTGGCCCCCAAACAAAAATAAGGTAGTATCATAACTCACTGTGCTGATATTCTCAGAGTTTTTCAAATGACTTTGATCATTTGGGTCTCACAAGAAGTTGGTAGGGTGGAGAAAGTCTAAATAGAGTGTTCACTTTCTAGATCAGGCGTCATTCTTTGCTCCTAAAGCATGTTGATCAAATGCTCAAGAGGTTCTTTAGCAAAAATACTTCACTTTCATACTTATTTTTACAGTTGAGCTGAATGTAAATGCACTAAAATTTTCTATTAAGATAACTTTTCATTGGGGCCGGAGCGGTGGTGCAAGTAGTAAGCCTTGCCCGTGCTAGCCTAGGATGGACCTTGGTTTGATCCCCATATGGTCCCCCAAGCCAAGCTCGGTTTCTGAGCACATAGCTAGGAGTAACCCCTGAGCATCACCAGGGGTGGCCAAAAGCCAAAAAAAAGAGAGAGATTACTTTTCAGGAGATTGATTGTGCAGCAGGTGAGTCATTTGCCTTCCATGTAGCCAACCAAAGTTCAATCTCTGGAACTCTATATGGTGCCCTGAACATGGCCAGTCAGGACTCAGTCCCTTAGCAGTTAGAAGTAAGTCCTGAACACAGCTGCCTGTGGTTCCCGACCCCCCCCCAAAGTATAGCTTTCATTTTTTAAATTATCTAATCTAGCCTGTCTACAAGGAAACTTTATTTGTTTCTTCTATCTCTGTTTAAAGCATCTCAACAACTAAACAATTTATGTATTGTCTAAGGTCACCCCCCAAAAGGCAGGAGTTATTTGCAAAGAAGTTATTAAGACAAACACACACTTCATTTGATATTTATTTAAATGGCACCAAACACAGAAATCCCAAAGTGTATGTCATCTCTGAATAGGCCCTTAGCATGCAAGTGCACTAGTTGCCCAAAGTTGCATTTTCCGAGCAAAGTTTTGAGTTTAATTAAAATTTTCTTTAATTAAAATGCAAATATTCTAGGACTTTAACAATAAATTGTTTACACCAGACTGAGTAACAGCCCTCAAAGGCTTTGGGGAAAAATAGTTTCAATTGCAAGCTATAGATTCAGATTTCACTGTTCACTGAGATGGGGAAAGATCTTTTTTTCTATTCTATTGGCTTATTCTGTTCCAAACAAAA
>PVKC010046443.1:0-11250 GCA_004027635.1 Crocidura indochinensis
GCACCGGGATTCGAACCGATGACCTTTTGCATGAAAGGCAAACGCTTTACCTCCATGCTATCTCCCGGACCCCCAGGAGTAATTTCTGAGCACAGAGAAAGGGGTAACCCCTGAGCACTGCCGGGTATTACCCAAAACTCATTAATTAATTGAATGATTGATTAAGAACTGACTTACTACCAACGGTCCATTAAAAACAAAACCAAAAATGACCACAATGGGAAAACAAGCATCTCCAAGTGTGACTGGTGGCATGACCCGTTCTCTCCAAGTTTATTCTGAGCCGCCCTCTCCAAGTTTACTCTGAGGTCCCCAAAGTGTTGGCACTCAAAGACCTTCCTGGTGGCAGGTTTGGGGCTGGAGGAAGTCAAAGTATGGGAGAGGGATGAGGGGACAGTGGGCAGAAGGCAAAGTGGAGGGCAAGGCTGGTTCGCTCCAAAGAAAGACAGAGGCCCCATTCACCCACACCAAATCTCTCCCCCAGAGACCAACCGGCCTTCCCTAGTGCTACCTCACAGCATGACTCTGCACAGCACCAAGAACCTCTACACCCACCTCACCACTCCTCGGAAAGTGAACATCACAGAAAAGTCATCCCAAGGAGGTGCCACTACGGCCACAAATCTGTAACAGCCCCACAGGCATGCTCAGGTTTACCCACTGTGTGCCCACCACTGCCCAGCAGAGACAGTGTGAACATTTGCATCAGTCTTGAGGTATTCTGACAATTTTATTGTTGGGTGAGGCACGCCCTGGGGAGCAGGGCCCCTCTGGGGGCAGGAGAGAACATTGATGTCTGGGCCCCTCCCTGCAGAAGCCCAAAGCAGCCCCAACCTGGGGAACTCAGCCCTCAGCACACAACAAGCCTCTGATCACACAGTTCTCAGAGCACCAAGGGCCACTTGGGTCCCCTGGAGCACTCCACATCATGGTTGAGCTGAAAGGGTGGAGTTGGCCACAGCCACAACAAAGTTACCCCCACTCAACAAGACTCACCAATGCCAACCTGGATTTGGCTGGTCCCAACCTAAGGCCTGCCCAGGTGCTGTGGTAGTTGGTTTTCTCAACACACACACACATACACACACACACACACACACACACACACACACACACACACACACTTCCCTCAGATGCCACTTTTGCTGATGAACTGTTGGCCTAACACTGCAAAAGCCCAAAGAGCTTCTGCAACAACACAACATGCCTTTCCTTATGGCAAAGGAGACCCGTAGCGTTCCAACAAAGTAGAGCTTCCCACATGAAGTCATCTTGCAGGCTGGACAGAGGGGACATAGAGGAAGGCACAAACATTCAGCCCCAGTTCAATCCCTGACACCTCATACAGTCAGGAAAAAGCCCTGAACATTCTTCAGTCTCCTTCAAAAAAATAAAGGGCATTGTTTAAATAAGATTAATGAATCCCAGTGTTGGTAGGGAGATGGTGAGGCCTTTCTCGGCTCGGCCCGGCTCCTGCAGCCCCTGTGGCCTGGTGGGTCTGAAGGTTGCAGGGTGATGGCAGATAAATTCACAAAGCAGTCAGCTGAAGTTTCAGGAGAAATCCAGCTTTATTACAAGGCCCTAAACACCTTGTGCCACATGGTTTCTAAGCTAAACAGTCTCTTTCCAGCTGCTCTAAGATCCCTCCTCTTTCAACTACTCTCTTGGCTTCCTTGTTATCTTCTCTCTCTCTAACTCTACTTATTCCCTTTCTCCTCCCAGGCAGACTCCTCTACCGGCCCATTCCAGGTATGGGCAGTTCTGATCATTCAGGTGGGATAAACAAAAAGTTGGGGAGAGGATACCCACATTCTCCACCTTTTTTGTATTATTATACCAAACACTATTAATAAGTCTATAATATCCAAGTTTCTTTTCATAAGCTTCTCTAAACAAAATCAAAAGAACATTTCTACAGATAATATAGTTTGAAAATAAGCTGCTATATAAGATACACAATATAAAATCATAGCAATTGAGAAATATTCATTAGGATAGCTGAGAACTTTCAAAACTCATACATGCATTTCCCCAGAAGTGTGCAAACAAGTATTAAGGCTCTAAAGTTAGATACTAAAGTTTCTGTTTGCAGTGGGGCTTAGAAGAAAACAGTAAGAGCTCAATAAATCGGAGGCAAGAGAGCTTATGAGTGAGCTCCTGGGAGCAGAGAGATAGCATGCAGGTAAGGCATTTGCCTCGCAGAAGGTCGGTGGTTTGAATCCCGGAGTCCCATATGGTCCCCTGAGCCTGACAGGAGCAATTTCTGAGTGTAGAGCCAAGAGTAACCCCTGAGCACTGCCGGGTGTGATCCAAAAACCAAATAAATAAATAAATAAATAAATAAATAAATAAATAAATAAATAAATAAATAAACTGCCATCTAGGCTTATGTTCCTCATAATGGAGAGACTGGCTTGTGGATGAACAGCTTGCAGTGTGAATTTTCTTGCCTGCTATAACCTCCATATCTGTGTGGATTACTTTTTGTGGGGAATTACTATCGAACCAGCTTCATATGTCTTCCCCGGATAGGGGATAGGGGATGCCCTTTCCATTCTGAGAACTGTGGCATAACCAAACTTCAACTCAACTCTCAAAGAACGACTCATTACAAAGGGGCCAAATGTGGTCCCTCCAAAAAGAAAAAGAAAAAGAAAAAAGGGGGGCCAGGCGGTGGCGCTAGAGGTAAGGTACCTGCCTTGCCTGCGCTAGCCTTGGACAGACCACGGTTCGTTCCCCTGGTGTCCCATATGGTCCCCCAATCCAGGAGTGACTTCTTTTTTTTTTTTTTTTGGTTTTTAGGTCACACCCAGCAGTGCTCAGGGTTTACTCCTGGCTCCATGCTCAGAAATTGCTCCTGGCAGGCACGGGGGACCATATGGGGCACCGGGATTCGAACCGATGACCATTTGCATGAAAGGCAAACGCCTTACCTCCATGCTATCTCCTGGCCCCCAGGAGTGACTTCTGAGCCAGGTGTAACCCCTGAGCGTCACTGGGTGTGGCCCCCCCAAAAAAAAACAAAAAGAAAAAAGGAGATCTGGGTTCGATCCTGGTATCCCATATGGTCCCCTAAGCCCTACCAGGAGTTATTCCTGAACTCAGAGCCAGAACGCTGGGTGTAGCCCCAAAACAAGAAAAAAAAAAAAAAGCATTTCACACCCACACCATGTGAAGGGATGATGCTGCTTTTCCCTGGATTTTCCCTGCCGTTGAAACCACATACAGGAACATTCTAGAAGATCAATCAGTGAACAGTCTAGTGGCAGCCAAGTAAAGGATTAGCCTTTCCCAGCCCATAACCTGCCACCACCCTCCAGTCTTTGTCTCCAAACTCTGTTTTTTTTGTTTGTTTGTTTTGTTTTTGTTTTTGGGTCACACCCGACAGTGCTCAGGTTATACCCTGGCTGTCTGCTCAGAAATAGCTCCTGACAGGCACGGGGGACCATATGGGTGCCGGGATTTGAACCAACCACCTTTGGTGCTGGATCGGGTGCTATCTCTCTGTACTATCTCTCTGTGCCCCAAACTCTGAATAAACAGAACAGAAGGATAGTGTCAGCCCTATCTTGGCTCACTCAAGCCCTAAGCCCCAGCACAGTGGCCTGCCCTCCCTTCCACTGGGAAGGGGATCTTTCCCCCATCCCCAGAAAAGCTGCTCCTGCTCTCAAGTCTCTCTTTGGTCCCCACAAAGTGGGCACTGCACAGGTGCATGGCACAGGTCTGGCCTTCTAGGGGACCTGTTTATGGGGAGATAAGACTAGGGGAGTAGAAGCTTTCCTAGGCAGGAGGGAGCAGGTTGGGCTGGAAAGGGCAGAAGGGCGGATTCTCTAGAACAAAGGAGAGATTTTAGGTATCAGAGGCAGCTGGGGGTGGGGAGTGATAAGAAGGAAGGAGAGAGCTCCAGCAGCCCAAGGTGATGGTGTGACCTTGGGGAGGACACTGTCACTGCCCTGGGAAAACAAAAAGCAGAGGGCAGGGAGCTAAGCAAAGAAACAGCAGCAGGGAAAAGACAGGCCTCTGTGCATGGAGCCTTTCCACTCGTTGGTCAGCTGACTGCTGACAGCGGATCTGCCCACACTTCTGCCCATGTAGACAGGCCCCAGGACACTCACACCCACACCAACGCCCACGTTCCAAAAGAACCCTGGCAGAATTCACTTTTCTGTACACACACACAACACACACAGACACCTAGATAGCTGGGCTGTGTGTGCTTATGGCGGAATTCACTTTTTTTGTGTTTTGTTTTTTGGGGGTTTTTGTTTTTTGCCTTTTTGGGTCACACCCGGCAGCGCTCCGGAGTTACTCCGGGCTCTATGCTCAGAAATTGCTCCTGACAGGCTCAGGGGACCATATGAGATGCCGGGATTCGAACCACCGTCCCTCTGCATGCAAGGCAAATGCCTTACCTCCATGTTATCTCTCTGGCCCCGGAATTCACTTTTTTGTACACACACATGCCTAGAGAGCTGGGCTGTGTGTTCATGATAAATGCTGCTGAATAAATGAATTCAAAAGCTAAAACTTGTACTAGGGCTGGAAAGATGATAAGTAGAGTGGGCAGGGTACTGGCCTTACATGTAGCCAACCTGGGTTCAATCCCTAAGACCTACCCAGTATGGTCCCTTGATCAAATCCCTAGAGCAATCCCTGAGCCCTGAGTGATCCCAGAGGGGTTGGAGCCATAGCACAGCGGGGAAAGGTGTTTGCCTTGCAGGCAACCAATTCAGGATCGATTCCGACATCACTGGGATGAGTCTACTAGAAGTGATTCCTCAGGAGAGAGCCAGAAGTAACCCCTGAGCACAGCTGAGTTTGGCCCAAAAACAAACAAAAAAGTAAAAACTAAAGTTAAAATTCTGCAGGAAAACCTTACCTCAGGACCTCTTATCTGGAAACCATCTTGCCTGATCGCTTTGTTTGATCTGGGCAGTGTCACATCCACCCTGATCTCAGTGTTCAAGGGCTCAATCCCAGCAGTACTCTAGAGACCATAGGATCCCAGGGCCTCCTTCATGCAATAAATGTGCTCAAGCCCACTGAGCGCTCTCTCTGGCCATGATACTTTCTGATTGCCTGCACATATCATGTCTATGGAGGCGAGTGTGGACATATATTTCAGGCTGTCCACAAAACACCAGGCGGTGCTGCAGACATCAAAGGCGCCATCCACAGTAGCCCTGATGGCAAAGGTGGGTTACTCCCAGGGCTCAGCTTCCACACATGCCTCACATGACCAAGGCATCGTGCAAAGACAACTGGGAGGACCAAGGAGGTGGCTCGGTGGGTGAGCATGTGCTCTGTGTGGCTGAGATCCTGGGTTCAAGTACATACATACACAAACACCCAAACACGCACAAAAATGCTCACAGGCACATGCCTGCCCATCCCTGGACTCCATCCATCAACCTGGTCTCTGGAGCACCACAGCAGAAGGAATGAACCTCCAAGAGCTGCCAGGAAGAAACTGAGTGCCCAAGGAAGGTATCAACTCTAGCTTCACGATTTTATTTTTAGATCCCATGGAGCAGCCAAAATGCCTCCAGCACTGACCAGGCTTCTTGGCAAAGGGATGAGGAGCAAAGTGAAGAGCCACGACGGCAAAGGATCTTCCTGTCCAGACACGCCCAGCCTCAGCATCCTGGAACTGAAATGGACCCAAGCAGCAGGTAGTGCCTAAAAATACAAGAAAACTTCTTCCCGAAGGAGGATTCCACTGTCTCTTTAAAGTTGAAATACCAAGTCAAGGCTGTTTTCAAAGGAAGTAGGAATTCTGAATGCCTGCTCTCTCCACTGTGTCTCTGCTGCTATTTGTTCTTTGCAGACTGCTCAGGCCTCCGAGCAAGTCGAGAAACACAGTGGCTGAGCTGCGACTCAGATGAAACTGCAGAGTCCCGAGCCTGACGGAGCCAGCAGCCACGTGGGTTAGCGCCTTTCTCAGCCCCACTTCTCTCTGAGCTCAGGAAGCACTTTTGCTGACAGCCTTTTCCTGAGCAGCTCGTTTCTGTAAGCAGAAGCAACAAGCCTGTAGTAGAGCTACTGCTGCAAATGCATTCGCACGAGGCCAAGCCAGACGTGCAGGGAGGAGCATGGAAAAGGCCCTGCCCGCTCGCTACACTCAATGGCCAACGGCGTGGCAGGAGTGACAGATGTTCCAGGTGATGGTGGCACAGGGCAGACCCGAAGCCCATGCACACTGCTCAAAATCGGCTTTTCACAGCATGGGCTCTGTCGCAGCCCAAATGGCCTCATCCAGGCTCTGGCACTGCTCAAGCCTGCTGCATCAGCAGAAAAGCATTTTCCTTATTTAAACCATTTTCCATATTTAAATTTCCTAATTTAAATACAATGTTCACTGTATGAACACTGCCCGCTCTGGAGGTCCAGTTCTCAAGAGAAAAATGCAAGTCTGTTTGTAAACTCAGCTATTTTTTTTTTTTTTTTGCAGCACTTCTTCACCAAAGTGGCCACATCCCCAGCTTTTCCCAATCAATAATTCATATTTAAGGAGACGCCTGAGAACTTTACCGGGAGAATTTTCCCAGCTTCTCATGCTTTCTCATGTTTCTAAGAACAGAATGCCTATAGAAATACTGAGAAAGTCGCAGATTTGCCTATGGGCTGTCACCTGCCACAGATAGCAGGAAAGACACATAGAGGTGGGGCAAGCACTAATACAGCAGCCATGGCGCTTAACTTGCTCACAGCCAAACTAGGTTCAATCCTTGACATCCCATTTGGTACCCCAGCTCCTCAAAGAGTGATTCCTAAGCACAGAGCTAGGAGAAAACCCTGAACACTGCCGGGTGTGGCCCAAACCCACACTCATTAAAAAAAAAAAAAAAAAAAAATATATATATATATATATATATATATATATATATATATAAAGCAAGTTCACCCCTATCTGCTTTTGTGCCATGGGGCAGTGCTCAGGGGCCCATATATGGGCCACTGAATCCAGGCCTTCAAAAGGCAGAGCATGAACTCCAGTCCTCTGCAGAGGTTGAGAATGAATGTAGAGCTCAACATGCCAGACCAGATGGGACCCAGAGATAACACCAGGGGTTAAGTCATTTATTTGTCCTGAAAACTGCCCACCCCTGTTCCACCCTGACAACACAGGGGGTCCTGAGTCCCACCAGGTGTAAGCCCTGAGTACAGAGCCAGGAAGGAGTCAGTCCTGAGCACCTACAGGTGTGGGTATTCTTCATAGCCAATCGAAAGGGAACTGGAATTAGAGACTGATGGGATCCAGCCAAATTCAGGTTGTAGTCCCAAGAACACAACTACCATCAAAAAGCAGCAGGAGGGGCCAGAGCGACAGCACAGCAATAGGGCATCTGCCTTCCAAGTGGTTAATCTAGGACGGACCTTGGTTCGATTCCCTAGTGTCCCATATGGTCCGTCCCCAAAGCCAGAAGCAATTTTGAGCTCATAGCCAGGAGTAACCCCTGAGCATCACAGGGTGTGGTTCAAAAAGCAAAAAAAATAAAAACAAACAACAACAAAAACAAAAAAGGCAGCAGGGTCGAGGCACAAGAGGAACTGGAATATCATCGATGTTGAGTTGGGCTGTTTGCTGTGTTGTGTCATTTATTGTCTTGTTTTTGTTTCTGAACAATAGCCTTGCACTTAAACCTTAGGATAAGAGAAAATCAATTTTGGGAAAGCAACTGAATTACATGTTTAGACTCAGGGAAACATTTGACATTAGAGACAAAATAACTGAAAGGCCTGGGAAACTGCACAGACCCTGTGTTTTGGAAAGCAGATAGGCAATAATCTTGGAGAAGATAAGTGATTGGAGGAACCATAACTAAGGCTCAACAAGGAGCCTGCAGGCTTGGCATCTGGAAGTCCAGCAACAAAGGGGACCTCAGGCACCACCAAAAATGACCCCCACCCAGCCAGCACCACTTTGTATGTGTCCCAAAGATAAGAAGTGACCAGCTGGGAACAGGGCCAGGCTCAGGGGTCTAGAGCATGTGTAATCCCCTGCAGACACAAAGGCAAGCCTTGACCCTAATACTGAATGCTGTCACTGAAGCACCCCGAGGTGTAGCCCTAGAGACCTGACAAACTGCTGAGCTGAGCATGACTTTGGAGTCCGAAAAAGAAGAAATTAAAACTTGCAGAAACAGATCGTGGGTTGATCTTGTGCATCAAGAAGCCAGAGGCAAAGAACAGACAAAATCGTAAAAACCAAAGTGAGGACCCAGACCTCAGAGCTGAGGCCACCTGAGATGGAGGTTCTAAGGGAAGGTGGTGGAAGGAGGAATGCTGCTACTTCAGTGGGGGAACATGCACTGATGTGCCCTGGGCGATAGCACAGTGGGGAGGGCATTTGCTGGCATGCTACGAACCTGGGTTCACCCCAAGCACCGCCAGGAGTGATTCCTGAGTAGTCAGGTGTAGCCCCTGAGCACCACCAAGTATGGCCCAAAAACCATCAAAAAAATTCTTTTTTAAAGAGAGCACAAATTTTGGTCCCTAGAACAGTCATGTAAACTAACATGATTGCAATGAAAAACACAGAACTTAAAGACTGGAGACATAGCATACCCAAGTTCAATCTCCAGCATCCCATAGGTTCTCCCGAGCCTGCCAGGAGCAAACCCTGAGCACCATCAGGTATGACCCAAAACAAATCAAAACACTAGGGCTAGAGATAGAATAGTAATAGCTCAGGCACCTGCCTTGCACGCAGCCAATTCCAGGTTGATCCCCAGCATCCTGTAGGGTTCCCTGAGCCCTGCCAGGAGTTAGCCCTCAGCACTGCTGGGTGTGGCCCAAAAATAGAAAAGTGGCAAACAGAGAAGCTGCCAGCCCTTTCAGCACATAGTTCAGAATCCCAGGGGTATAAGAAGCACCAGTTCTAAGCACAGAACAGTTATAGGCAGAACCCAAGGGTGCTATGACTTCAGCTGGGAAGAAACCCACACTTCTGTCAGATGGGAGATCCGGGGGGCCCTCCTGCAAACATCTCTCTGCAAACAGCTGCCAGAGATGAGGAAGGAAGAGCCAGCAGGAAGAGCTTCCAGCACAAGTCATGACCTAAGACTTGGCAGGCAAAGGCCATACCCCAATTCCACAGCAGATGGCATGGAGGTGGGGGGGGGGACACGTCTCCCATTCTTGCTTCTTTTTCCAGGCTTTGTCCCCCCAGTCCAGGCTATTCCCAGTGATTATCAGTGCAGATGATCAGGGATGATACAGACTGTTGAGGTGCCACAGCACAAACCCAGAGTCCCATATGATCAGGCACCCACATCCATCACTGTGCACACCGGCCAAGGGTGTGTCCATCCCCCAGCATTGGGCAGAGATACTCAAGCTGAAAGCACTATGCAAGCAGGAGCCCCAGGCTCCATCTCTGTTATCATTTGGTCATTCCCAGTCCCATTCCTCTCAGAGCATACCAGGTGAAGCCCAAAGCCCAAAAATAGAGAATGTAGGCAGAGGTGAGCACTGTGTGGCACCCAGGAGAGCACAATCTATTGAGTACTGTGGCCAGGAGTGGGAGCACCACAACCTGAAGTACATCCTCTGCACCAGAGCTGCTATCTGCACACCAATCAGGCCAGCATGCACCATTACCACAGTTACAACTGCTAAGGAAAGCAGGTAGGAAGGAAAGAAAGCATAATAAATAGCACTGCTTTTCTGTTTGTTTGGGGGGTCCCATCAGAAGTGTTCAGGACTTGCTAATAGATCTGGTCTCAGGCATCACTCCTGGAAGGGTTTGGGGGCACCATATGAGATGCTGGGAATCAAATGCAGATCATCTGTGTGTAAGACACACAGACCCACTGTGCTAACTCCCTAGCCCAGGAACACATTGGGGGGGGGTGTTGTTTTTTGTTTTGTTTTGTTTTGGGAGCACAGCTGGCTCAGTGATTACCGTATTTTCCAATGTATGAAACGACTGGGCGTATAAGACGACCCCCAATTTTGCAGTTAAAACATAGGTTTAGGTCTATATTCACTGTATCAGACGAACGTTCCTGTGCTGCAACTGTATGTACCACAGTGAGCCAATCACAACAAGCAAAGGTTCAAAGGGTATACTGTAATAGACTTCCTCTCTGACTCTGGCCAATCTGAGCAGGCTTTTTACAGTGTAGATTCGGGTCCAGATCATTGTCTAATTTGCATGCATAAAAAGCCTGCTTGGATTGGCTGAGTTAGAGAGTCAGTCTGACCAGCCTTGCAGTGTTTGGTCCCTTATCATAGGCACCTTTTCTGGCAATTTCCTGGTGTTAATCTCCCCCACTACATGAACCAAACAACACCCATCCTCGGACCCTAGCACTGAACCACCAACACGGTTAGCTGGGTTTTGCCAGAAATGGCCCCCAGATCTCCTGAGTACTATTTGGGAGCCCCCAAAAAAGAGATTTGGAAACTCTGCGGCCTGATTTTTTTGTTTGTTTGTTTCGTTTAGTGGCATATTGAAACATTTTTCGGGATATACTAGGTGTATAAGACGACCCCTGATTTTCGGTTGACTTTTTTTTGTTTCGTCTTATACACTGGCAAATACAGTACTCCTAGCTCTGCACTCAGAAATCACTCCTGAAGTGCTCGGAGACCATATGAGATGCAAGTGATGGAACCCAGATGGACCATGTGCAAGGCAAGGCAAACACTTTCCCTTTGTGCTATCATTTTCAGGAACACATTGGTTTAAATGCAAAACTATGGCTTACACCAATGCTTCTCAAATAGTGGGGCACTTTCCATGGAGGGGGGGGCGTGAGGCTCTGTAGAGGGGGGCACGTTTGACCTCGGCAAACACTGTCATAACAAACTAAGCCCCTCTTTATGTCTCTGTATGTCTCTGGAGCTGAGAGTTGCTGTGCCCTGCTTCAAACCCCACTTCGAAAAGCTATGCATTGCAAAACGTGCTCATTGTAGCCATTGATCCAGACATCACCTCTGATTAAAAAATTAGCTCGAGGGGCCCGGGAGATAGCATGGAGGTAAGGCATTTGCCTTTCATGCAAAAGGTCATCGGTTCGAATCCCGGTGCCCCATATGGTCCCCCGTGCCTGCCAGGAGCAATTTCTGAGCATGGAGCCAGGAGTAACCCCTGAGCACTGCCGGGTGTGACCCAAAAACCAAAAAAAAAAAAAATTAGCTCGAATTATTTCATATATTTTTGTTTTGCAGGTTAAAGTTTTTTTTTAATAAAGATACTATTTGCAGGGGGCGTGAAAATGTTTTCTTATTCCTGGGGGGGGA